>JALBCR010000891.1:0-59680 GCA_030710515.1 Abscondita cerata | reverse complement strand
TGGTTACAATATAAATATTGCCAGTTTTGCAGTGTCTTTGGAAATTGCAAAGAAAAGAAAACCATTCACAGATGGCGAATACATAAATGATTGCTTCATGAAAGCATGCATCCCGATTTTTTTAGAAACAAATCGGATATAGTTAAAAAAACATAAATGAGTTGCCTTTTATCAGCAAAAACAGTTCAAGATAGAACTGCCAAAATGTCTACAAATATATCACAACAACAAGTTGATGATATTGTGCTGGTTTCCACAATATCAATTATGATCGACGAGTCGTGTGACCTAAGTAATACAGCTTAAGTATCGCTGTTTGTGCGGTATATATGGACACAAGGTCCCAAAAAAAAAAACTTCTGGGACTGCTGCCGCTAGGGGGACAAAATCGCGGCAAAGACATTGATAATGATGTGGCAGTCTATTTGGAAAATAATGGAATTGACATAAATAAAATCATTTCCATTGCTACTGATGAAGCCAAAAGTATGAGGAGGTGTAATTAAAGAAGCCGTTTCTATCTTAAGGAGAAATGGATCACAAAAGTTCTTGCTTTCCACTGTTCAATATTACATGGAAATGATTGGAAGTTACAATCTTGATCGTAAAGATAAACAAACAGCATCATGGAAAATTCATTACATCATCGCTCAGTTTAAAGCATTTTTGAAAGAAAATGAATAGTGATTACATATCTCCTCCATAATAAATTCCGCTGGCTTTTCTGGAGAAATGTTCTGAAGCGATTTGCGTTGTGTTTAGAAGAAGTGAAATCATAACTCACATTTAAAGGTATCAACAATCAAGAGTCGGAAGAAGATTCCTGGTTGCAAAAATTCTATTCCATTGTTGACCTTACATCTCAACTGAACGATTTGAATATTAAGCTACAAGGCAAAAGGAAATGTAACATATATACAATGTTGGAGAAGTTGAATGTTTCGGAAAATAAACTGCAAGTTTTTGTCGAAGATATAGAAAAGGGTGATTCACGTTTCTTCAAACAATTGAATAAGTATTGTGTATTACCGTACAACATTAAGAAATATTCAATGTTGGTGAAATGAACTTGCAGCCGTTTAATGCAGATTCTGCAGAACTTGTTATGGTTTTATTTTATAAACCGAGTAAAACGTGTGTCGTGAGCAATATGTTACACGGAATATAAATCTAGAAAACGTATGTCGCGATTAATACATTGCGATGAAAGTTGTATTTGGCGAGCATTTTGCAAATTTTCGATTGGTTGAAAATAAATTTCGATATTTCCGAAAACGAAGCGGGCATTTTGTCTTTTAGGTTTGTGTTTGCTGTTAACGGGTAGTGTTTAGCAAATTGTTAATTAAAATTACAGAAATAGCGGAAATGCGTTAAAAGATTTTCATTAACAATTGGTTAAGTTATATTCGACTAAACCTACCGTAAGTACTCGTTTGTTTCTCTTTTTCTTTGTACAAATTTTAAATGCCACGTGGAATCTTTTTAGACGTTACCTTACATTACCTTCTCTCTGCATTTTGTTTCGTATCTGATAACTTTCTGGGGTGTTCGAGTGGCCGATTAAAACCTTCCTTTTCGACGACGTACCACGTTACGGGTAGCGGCATCAGATAACTGTAGGCAATAGGTGGTTACCACGTCTACCAGATAAGTGGTGGCTATGCTTTGAGGGTGGCTATGCTTTGTGGATTAAACGAGGGAGCCTAACACCTTCCAGTTCTCTTCGAACACCTTCCCCAAAAAGAATCCTGTGTACCCACTTAAGGAACTGTCGATCTCGTCGCTAACTGAAAATCCTACTCTCAGAACTTTGTTTACATAATACAGTTTTAGTGTTTAAGTATCTTATTTATTGCTAGTGCGTGTGAAGCTCAATTACATACGACATAAAACGGTTTTAATCTTTAGTTTTAAGTAAAACCCTATTCGGTGGTACACTCACCAACAATAATAGCAAAGTCAAAAGGCTTTTTGGGTTTGTAAACCGAGTAATCCTATCAGATAGTACTCAATTGAAACGTTACCATTACGAATTGTATGCTGAAGCTTATCTGTCTATCAGGTGCGTTATTCGTATAGATTGTTTGTTATTAAGCGAGACTACTGCTTAAAGATACGTGACGACATCGACAGTGTTTCTCCTTTCTACTCTTCTATTACTGTAAAAATTTTAAAATGTCTTCCTTTTATGGTTAATTATTGTGTCAATTTGTTGATCAGTGTATGTGGTTTTAGGATTAAGTAAAACCTTTTGATCTCCTGTTGGTCGGTTTTATTTGTCTTTCTTTATTCGGCAAGTGGCGCCTTGTTAGACAGCGGTTTATTTCTTGACCTCCCTAAGGACATATTTCTTATCTATTTTTGCTATTACTAGTTTCTAACGTTGTAATGTTTCTAATGTTTAACTTATGTTTATGTTTTCTAATTATGTTTGTGACAATTGATTCTTAGAAAACCATTGTATGATGCAATCTGCTTAATATTTCGCAGTTCTTTATCAAAGTTTTGTTTTGACAATGGGAAATGTAATAATCGGTGAATCAAAAGTTGAAAGATGCAAGTTTATGTTGTATACTATGGTTGGAATCATTTGTTATACACCTCATAGTGTTAGTGTCTTTACGATAAATATCTATATCTAGTTTGTTGCCATTTCTTGTCACTAAAGTGTCTAAGAAAGGTAACTTAAGGTTTGTGTCTGTTTCATAGGTAAACTTGATCGTCTCAAATTTTGAATTTAAAATTTCTACAAATTGCTGAGGGCTGTAAACCTTAGTGTCGATGACTGCAAAACGTCATCTACATATCTACACCAAATTCTAGAAAATATTCTAAATTATTTTTTTAAATCAGTTTCAAATTTACCCATGAACAGGTTAGCCATAAACGGAGATAAGCTGTTACCCATTGTTGTACCATAATTTTGTTGATAAATATTATTGTTAATTTGAAAGTAGGTTTGACTCATACATAATCTTGCTAATTTAATAAAATTATCTACTTCTGAATTGTCTAAATGGTTTTGGTGTAACATATCTTTCAAATAATCTAAAGTGACATTTATCGGAACGTTTGGAAATAATGAACAGACATCGAATGAAACTAAAACTTCGTTCTCAGTCAGCTCAATGTTTTTAATTTTTTCAATAAAACCGTATGCAAAAAGCCCAGATTTTAACATTATCGAAAATGTTTGGGCTCGAATACTTGCTGTTATCCGAAGACAACAAGGGCCAAATTTTATACCAGTAAACCGTAATGCACTAATTGCAGCCATTGATACCGCATGGGAAACGATTAATATTAATTATATTGATACCTTGATAGCGTCAATGAGCAGACGCCTCCAAGAATGTATCAATAATAATGGAGGTCACACCCATTATTGATTTCTTATATTTATTTATATAGTAATACCTTTATTTAAAAAAAAGTTTTCATTTAATTTTAAACTATAACTTGGTATCTTAATTATAATTATGTAATAAATTCTTGTCAAAAAACTAAATATATACGTTGACAATAAGAATTGCCTTAGTTTTTATTTTCACTTTTATATTAACTACAGAAAAAATGAAACGTCATAAAATATACATTTTGTAAGGACTAAATATTATGAATAGAGAGTTTAATGATTTTTTTAATAACTTACAATAATTAGTAGGTTAGATTTATTTAAAAATAAGTAATAATCAGTCAACCCAAATAACCATGTTTAGTTTTTGATTTAATTTAAAAGTATTTTTGCGTTTTTAAATCAAAATTATTTCTAATTTTATTTTGTAAACATTTCCTAAACAAAATTTTGATTCGATAATTAATCGAGCTATGGTGTTTAATTAGCGATACCTTCAAATATATTCTTTAAAGAAAAAATTAAGTAAGCAACGTAAATTACCTATTTTCTAAAACGTGCTTAGTGTAATGATTCATTCTACAGTCCTTCTATAAGATAACCCCTGCTGAGACTACCTGCTGTTAGAATTGTAAATGATACCCTTAAGCCCGCTTCACAATGTGCAAACTTTTGTTTACAGAAATTGTGGTGTCCAAGTTTTAAATTTCATGAGTGTACCACAAATCAGACACTTTAGATGGGCAACTTAAAATTGTTTAAATTGGGTTTAGAATGGAAAATTGATCATTTTAGGACTATTTTAAAATAATTCTAAATTTGTAATTTCAATCTTTTGTTTTCTGTAAGCCATTACAACAAAGTCCGTCCTAAAAACAGTGTTTTTGTTTTTACCGTCCATTGCAGACTAATATATAAAATTACTGGTTTGTGGGGTTTATTTGTTGATTTTATTGTGTTTATGCAACAAACGCAATCAATTTTGTTTTCTCAATATTTTGGAAAAATGCCGGAAAACTGATATTTTGAAAAGTTATTTATTTTTTAAATTTGTACATAGACGTATAATCTAATTCTGAACAACTTTTCTCTTAGGCATTTTTCAATATCTTGTCATCTAACCTCACTTTTTACATATTAAAGGGATATTTATTAAATTTGCCGCCATGACAGTGGTCACATGACATTTTCAATCGTAATTAATAAAAAGCAAAACATGAATTGGCCAATGACATGAGTTTTTACTTTATTAATTATTTACTACAACCAGTACTTAATGGATCCGAACTTCGTTTATCTCATTTTTCAAAGCGTTTTTTTGTCATTTGATATGCTGAATTCATTTGCCAAAAAAAATTTCGGATATCTCAATTATAAAAATTTTTTCCATTTTTCCAAACTCTTTGCCGGTCACTGTTCAATGATTTACATTTTGCAATTGATGGTGTTTTAAAAAATGGCAGCCTACTCCTCAGCTGTTCAAATAAGGAACAATCTAATAATTTTATTAATGAAGAGAAACTCTCAGAGCTATAAAACCAGGCCTATCAAAACTATGTCTATAAAAGTACGATTAGTGAACTTATCTGAAAAACTTGTAAGAAACCGAAAATGATATAATTCAATTTTGCCGCCGAGAAAGAATTATCTCACGGCATACAATTTACATCGTCCATAACAGACGTCGTGCGCACTCTTCCGATTGCGATAAAACCGCGAGCGCAATGCCTTAAAGGACACAACTTCTTATACTTCTACTACCACTACTACTACCACTTCTACCTCTGAGTCCGACTTTTCTTTTTACTTCCGAGTCCGACTCTTGAATTAGACTTCATAACCCGACTTCTAATCCGATTATCCGTCGCATTAGTGCAGAATTCCGTATCTAAAACCACCTAAAGATATCCGCAACTAACACTAAAGTCCTCTGCATCCGCTGATTGGATTCGGTGCGTGCTTGAGGCAGATACTAACTCTAAGTCCTCTGCATGCACTGATTGGATTCGGTGCGTGCTTAAGTAGAAACTAACTCTAAGTCCTCTGCATCCGTTGATTGGATTCAATTCAATTCAAATCCGTGCTATTCAATAACTTCTAAAAGCGGGCGTGAACGACCGCCTCCGAAAATTTAATACACACTTACCTGTTTCAGTGAGACAATACCACTAGGTCTCGACGCAGCCAGCATCCGCCACCCAAGCCAGGGGGTTAAGCAGACCTTCCGTTGCGTAAACGGGTGAGGATTACAACGCCGACCGTACTGCACCAACAATACCATTTTAGTGAGTGGCTGTGTCTCCACTGCCGCCGTTTCGAACCAAATTGTATTATAATCAAATTCCGTGTGTATATATAAAATCTTAATCTTCTAAATATTGTGTAAATAAACCTTTCAAAAGCGACCCTGGGCATTTTTCCTGCGATTGAAGCTCACCACGAACGAACCCGGTGGTGCTCAATACAAAGGTGCACGTTTACAAACTTAGTAATAGGTACCTTAAATTACAAAACCTATCTCTGTAGATGCAGTTTTGCATCAAAAACTTTTGAATTTAAAGCATATCTTAGTTGGGCTAGATGACTACTATCTTTGACGCGATGGAGCTTCTAAGATGTTACACCTACAACGGTTACAATCATTCCCCAGACTTCTGTCCTTCTAAGGATAACTCTATTTGTCCATTGTGTGCTAAGAACCACCATATTAAAAATTGCAAAGCAAGTAAAGATGAATTCAAGTGCATCAAGTAATTAATTAAACTCAAAAAAAATAATGACATTGACACTAATCACGCAGCGTGGGACAGAGAATTGTGTTTTTATTATAAAATTTTATTAGAAAATGTAAAGGTTAGCAGTTTTGGAGTTTCCAAGGCAATTCCCACTGACCAAAAAACTAATTATCTCTTCCCATCTGTCAATTTTAAATCAAAATACTGCAACTGAGCAACTATCTTACAGTGTGTTTTATCAGAACATTCGTGGACTAAATTTTTTACCAACACATCCGACTTCGCTTATGATTTTGTAGTCATAAAATATAATAATTTACACTTCTCCTGATACCACAATGGAGCAGATTGAATTATTTATTGAAAGTTTAGAGCAATATCTAATCAATGACTCTTGCATTATAATCGGCGATTTCAACGAATCTACTTTTCTTTTAACAGATAGATTACAAAGTCGTAAAGCGCAATTGCTTCACCATTTACCCTTACTCAATTGTGAATGCCTTTGTCAAAAAGCATTAAATAAATATGTGTGTCGTATTCTCGTATAGTTCCAAGTGGAAGAAAAAGCCACCCCTAAAATTTGTTTTTTACTGAACTTTTTTCCTGGTTCATATATTATTATTTAAAATTTATTTCAGATAGCTAAATTTCTTCTAAACCAATAAGGTCTGTTGTGTTTGTATGTAGAATCAATGGTTTACGAGAAAAAATGCATTATCAAATACATTGCATGATTTTTGATCGCTTACACGTGCGCCACCGCCTTTTGAACCATGTATAATGCCTGAAGTTGACTATTTGCAACATTTGATTTGATTTTATTTAATAATTTATAACTCATTTTTAGTGAAATAACACTGACTGCCGCCTACTAGATAAATTCGACTACGAGATTCATATAATGTACTTGATAAATCATTATTTTTTCTCAAAAATCGTTGATCCTACGATAAACATACAAGGTCTTATTTGCTTAAAAAGAATATATCTATCTGAAATGAATTTTTAAAATAATTAAATATAAACAGGAAAAAAGTTTCTAAAAAACAAATGTTGGCATATTTTAAATTTTCTAACTTTTTTGTTTTCAATAAAAATTTTAAAACCGTGTCTTTTTAAAAATATTTTAAAAATGTTATTTAATCAATAGTATCAATAGTATAACTTTAACATAGGTGCACGTATACAAAACTAATGAAATATTGAAACTGGACAAAATAATTTGTAGGTGTAAGGATAAAACCTCTACCACAGTTCCACCCCTGACTGGCACTTGGTCAGTTTAGCTTTTTTTGTACCTAATATGAAAATTTTGTACAGATTATAATACAGTACATTTTTAAGTTTATTGGTGATGAATTATTTATTTCACACAAACCAAAGTTTGAAGTTTATTATCCGAACATACCGAAAATCATATAATTTTAATATCAATTATTTATTATTCATTATCAAATCATTACTATCTGACATTTTAATTTTTTTATAATTAAAACTATTATTTACGATTGAGATAAAAGTCAAATGATTTAAGTTTAAACGGTTTAAACAAAAATTCAATTGCAAATGTCAACTTTTAAAATTAGGTTTAAAAGCGACTTAGAGATGGTGCCATTCAAATAAAAAAAAATTGATTTACTAATAATTCTACACTTTATGACAATAGAAATTATGTAAAAATCTGTTTTTGTATTACTTTTTGCTAATATACTCAAAATTTTCTTCTTAATAATTTTTATAACTTAATAAATTTTGAGTTACTTTCACGCACTAGTGCTAAAGACAACAATTCATGGTTACTATTTTTACAATCTAGGAGTCCAAAAAACAGATTTTTGAAATTAAGAGCCATTTTGAAAATTCACCGACCAACCTCTAATGGTTGGATAAACTCATAATTACTTTAAAGACAAAACTTTTATCAACATCACTTGGTCCATAATTTTGATCCTATTATCTTGATAAATCAAAGCCATTTCACTTCTAAGAACAGTCATTTTTGTACATACATTTTTGATCAACAAATACTTTGAAATGGGTTATTTAAACCCCTAGCTGGGCATTTATTTAATGAGCAAATTTTTAATAAAAATCAACGTCTACCTAGACATGTTCAATTTCACTGTCTAAGACTGTACAACAGGACATATTGTACTGATTTACGTCAACTTCATTAATTCCACAAATTACTTTGGTATTTTTTCTATTGTGTATGTTATAACATATCAGACACCTCTTCATTGCCTAAAATAAATTATATAAATAATGATTCATTTTATTCAACTAAATATACGAGTATATAAACCAAATTTATTTCCAAGAAAACATATATCAACTTCCATTGGCTATATTTTATTTCCAACGGAAACTCATTGCTCTGTAAAATAGATGAGTTGATTTATTAAGTTTTGTAGAGACGGATTAATACGTATGTGTGTATAATTAAAAATGTTATCATAAATGTGTAAAATAATGTACGCTTTGGTTAAACAGTGAAAAGTTAATCGCATTGTGAATAAAATTTTAAACTTTTACTTAAAAGTACACAAGAACAAACTTTAATTAATTTTAATAAAAACATAGATGAAAACATTAAAATAAAGTCAAAATTCTTCAATAATAAACAAAGCTTATGACGAGTAAAGCTTTATTCATTGTTCAACAAAAGCTTTGAAATAATTACGTAACTTTACATTATTTCATTTATACCATTGATATAGTATGGACTTAACAAGCAAAACAATATACCTATTTAGTAGGTTGAACTTTGTACTGCAAAAAATTATTTTAGAGAAGTTAACTTAACTGAAACCATATCAAACTTGCACATACTATATTGATTTTATAAATGTGCTATCCCCTGTAGCATATAAGTTGTTTACAATGATAGATATCTAAGTTCTTGTCAGAAAAACAGAATTACATTTTGTTTCCAAATAAAGTTTTTTCATTGTTTTTTATATTAATTCCCATGAAAGTGATATAGCAGCTAACTGATGCATGTTTGTTGTTTTATTAATAATGGATTGTTTTACCAGCAAAGGTGACAATTTATTAGCAAATGAAAAAGGTTTGCTTTTATTTTCACTAGCTAGAAAATACTCTTCCTATGTAATTTGTATGGAAAAACAAAAAACATAATTGAATACTTAAGTGGAATAATACGAAAATGACGTCCAGGTGTTACCATTCTGTGTGATATTGCTGATCAGCGTTGTTTTGGAACTCCAGCGCTTTGACTCCATGAAAACATAAATATTTAGAAATGGTTCCTTGATTATTTATCAATTTTTGTATCCTCAAAAACTTACATGGGAGATACGTGGGTTAATGCTTACACGACAGCGAGAGCAAGAACAGCAAACGGCAGTGCACATTGACCAATAAGGAAGGCGGATAAGACAAGACAGAAAATATGAAGGAAGAAAGAAAAGTCCTTAAATCAAAATAAAATACTGTTACTTACAGAAATGTCAACAAATAATCCGTACCAAAATTATTTTTGGGCCTATAAGTAGAGATAATTAATACACAAACGGTAAATGCGTTATATCACTATATTTTATCGTAAAATCTCACAGTCGAGTGTCGCTTTCGGGTCAGCATCACGGTGTGTTTTGCGCGTTGCGCAAAAAGAATAATGAATTCCTTGCATTCCACAGAAATTATAAATATAGAAAGCATATTCCAGGAAAATCGAAGTTAATTTTATAGTTTCTACGACAAAATACGTACATTAAATTCGTTTTATGTAATAGGGAGGTTAATAAAAAAGTATGAAAGTCGTTAGTACATTTGCAAGCAAGAATATGTCAATCTTTGAAAGCAAGTTGGTACAGAATGTGAATGGTTGTTTTATACACACCGTGATGTCAAATGCAATAATTCTCTGAGTTAGTATTATTAATACTTACTATTACTGAATATCGTCACATTTTGAAAACTGCCAAAGTTACTGCTACGAAACTAGTTTTTGCCTGAATCCTTCCCGGATTAAAGTTGCTGGGGAGAAGGGAAAGGCAGCGCACAGAACAACAAGTGGACTTGGAAGGGAAAATATTACTCTTAGGGGAAACGCCGCCGGTGAAAACTTTCGCCACTAGTGGTATTCAAGTGAGGAGTTTCCTGGTACGACCTACTCCGCTACGAAGAATGGCTGGATGGACGCGGGGACTTTCGAAAACTATTTTGAGGATAACTTTTGTAGAATATTGGCTCGGAAAAACCCGTAATATTAATTTATGATGGCCACACACGTCCCACATCAGTATTTCTTTGATGGAAAAGGCTATTAACCATAATGTAGTTATTGTGAAACTTCCACAACATTCCCGCCACTTGCTCCAGCCTATAGATTTATACGTTTTCAAGTCTTTGAAAATGGCATGTGATGCAGAGGTTGTTAAGTGGCAGAGACAAAATTATGGTACAAAGTTGTCAAAAACTGAATTATGTAACCATAATCTACAGAATTTGGACTCAAGCAAATCCTACTCTCATTATCAAAGGATTCGAAAAAGCGGGAATATATCCCTTTAATAATGAAGTTGAAAAATTTGTCCCAGAATCATAAACATGTGGTGTGAGTGCCAGAATAATAATCCGCAGCAAGATGTAGAACAAACAGAAATTTAGGTTACTGCGCCATCTACATCAACTGCAACTCAATCCAATTCAACGCCAATGCCTAGTACTCCATCCAAAAGTTTTGAGTCCATTCTTTACAACAGATTTAGCAAATACCAAAATTAGCAAAACCAGGAAGGAAAAAGTGTGTACTGGGGCCGAAGTCATTACGGCTCGAGAAGCTATTGCTAAACTGAAAGAGAAGTCAGTAGCCAAACTCTTTAAGGAACATGGAATAATGAAGAAACGAAAACCAATTGATGAAATCAACGATACAGATGATGATACTAAAGAGGAGTTGGTACTAGATGTTACCGATGATGACATCAATTCTAGAAGATAAAATCTTGGATGACAGAGAAGAAAATATTTCGTGGAACTTTGAAAACCGTCATAGAGCGCAATGTTGAGCTCTTATTAAATTGCCACAAAATCAGGCTTCAAATTTTATGTAGGGCAGATCACAACATTAGAGCCATGCTTGGAAGTAAAATTCGCTAGAAGAGTCAGATCTACATTATAGTTTTATTGGCCGAACTCTACCGGATGTTTCAATAACCACTGCAGACTTTGATTATGACGTAGAATTTGATAAAAGTGTCAATTAATTTAAATATTTATAATAAAAATTTTGATGTATTTTTTGTCTGCAGTCTAGACATCAGATTTACACTTACCCTAAGTGGCAGGGGAAGTGTAACCTAATAATCTAATGGAGGTTTTCAGATTTCAACAGAAAAAACTAACCACTTTGTAACGGTTGTTGTTTACAAAATCGATGTAGCGCACTAAGTTCTTGGAGGATACAGTATTTATAGTATTTAGATCAGCAGCGTCCGGTTTTGTCGAAGAGTCGCGTAGGTCTCTGAAGAACTACAAGAAATTAGACTGCTGGTCTAACAAGGCCCCACCTGCTGCATAAAGAAAAAAATAAAACCGACCAACAGGAGATCAAACGGTTTTACTTAAAATTTAATACGCTAAATCGAACACAAACCGGAGAGAAAGACAGACAATTCAGTACAACAAACAAATCTTAAAATATTAGGAGAATGTGACAGAAATAGAGAGGCTGGTGCATATAGTTACGTGGGTTAGTAGCAGCCTCGCTTAACAATAAATAAGGCTCGCAATTAATGTTTCTCTGCGTACACATATCACTTACACACGGGGATTTAACCTAAACTTAAACTAGGATTAAATGGTAAGTACCTCCCGAAAACCTAAAAGGCCTTTTGTGTCCGCGACAACCGCTCTAAATAAAGCGCCCCAGCCCATATTGAGCTCATTAAAACAAACGTTCGGTTGAGGAGTGTACACCGAATAAAAATTTACTTAAATATTAGAGATCAAGCCGTTCTATGTCATGTATATTTCAGCTTCATACGCATTATTATTATGAATAAGTGACTTAAATACTTAAACTTAGCTGTAATCGGTAGAATGTAGTTCCGAGAATAAAGGTGTTCTGCTAGCGACGGTATCGACAGTTCAAGAAATTAGATAGTCCCAGGATTCCTCTTAGGGAAGGTGTGCAAAAAAGAACGGAAGACGATTGACTCCCTCGATGAAGTTATGCAGCATAACCAACCCCTGTAGACGTAGTATCCACCAGTTGTCTGCAGCTTAATTAATGCGAAACCGTGGTGTTGTCTTTAATTGATAGGAAGGTTCTTAATCAGCCACTCCAGCACCCTCAAGAGTTATCTAAATATAATACACAACAAGAACATAAGGTCAAACGCAACGTGCTAAAAGCATACGTAGCAATTAGAATTAGTACAAATAGGAAAGAAAACAAAATATACTCACGGTGAATTTAACCGAGTTAAACTTAAACACCAATTTGAATTGGAAATCTTATGTTAAATAATTTTTGTGAAAATTTCATTTCGAGAAGTACTCTAAAAACATCCGCGTGTACGAAAACGAAAAAAATAAGATGTCCGCTCTACGTCTAAAAAATCCAGTCGAATTTAATTTTCCACCAATAGAAAATTAGCGAAACGCTTGCCAAATACGACTTTTGTCCCAACATACTACTCGCGACACACGTTTTAAGACGGCTCACGACCTACGTCCTACATTCGGAAAATCAAACCCTAACAACTTCTGATTTTATTTTCCAGCTATTATACGAGTGTGTGAGAAAAGTAATGAGACTGGAAACACTGCGGGAGATCTGGCAACGTTGTGTCTACTGACCTATGCTAAATCGATTTGTTTATCCTTTCCACTTCCTCAGTCCGAGTTACAACTCCGTACAATTAAACCATTAGTTTTGACAGCGCCATTAGTAAAGTTGTGTTTTCATTGTGCGTTACAGAAATGGAGCATCAGAATTTAGAGCAACGTTGTGCAATAAAGTTTTGTGTTAAACTTGGTGAATCCGCGAGTGTGACTTGAAACAGGCCTAAGGGGAACAGTGCTTATCGAGAGCACAAGTTTTCCGCTGACACAAATCATTTTTGAAAGGCCGAGAACGCGTTGAAGATGAATCTCGCTCAGGGAGACCTTCGAGTTCAAAAACTAACGAAAACATTGATCATGTGAAGGCTCTTGTGAGATTAGACCGTCGTTTAACAGTAAGGATGATCAGTGAACAGTTAAATTTAAACACTTTTACCATGCGGACATTGCACACAAGTGGATGCTTTTATCATGACAATGGTCCGTGTCACACGGCCATTTCCATCCGAGAATTTTTAACCTCAAAACGCATTACTGTTATTACTCAACCCCCCTATTCACCTGATTTGAGTCTTTGTGACTTTCTCCTTTCCCGAAATTAAAACATGTCCTAAAAGGACGTCATTTTGGATCTCTAGAGAACATTCAAAAGACTGTGACCGACTAGTTAAAAGCAATACCAATTGAAAACTTCCAGCGCTGCTACCAAGAGTGGGAACGACGACTCCACTGATGTATAGCTGCCCAAGGGAATTACTTTGAAGAGGATAATTATTATAATTATTTGAAAATAATAAAAACTTTGTTTAGTATAAAATCAGTCTCATTACTTTTCTCACACACCTCGTATGAGAACGTAGTATATCAGAACATATTGGTAATGAACTGTTAATATTTCATCATATTTGAAAATGAGAATCCGAGTTACAACGCTAAAAAGGTGAACTATGGGATTCATGGGCCACACTTACCCCGGTGTACCTTGATGATTAAATAATTTTTAAAAGACAAAGTTTAAATTTATAGTTCTTTATTATAACAGTAATGTAAGTTTCTTAAGGAGAAGGATGTAGTATACGCAACACACATACCGTAAAGAATGTACATACATTTGTCATACAATAAAGCAGTTTTGAACCAACTCCGGTCCTGTTCACATCTAACTTTATTAGTGAATATCAACATCGGTTTACCAAAACCAGATCTACAACCATTAATTTTTGAAGTTTTGTTAAAATTATATCTAATGTGTTATATTACAAAAAACAAGTCGATGTCATATATACAAGACCTGACTAACGTTTTCGATTTAATTGATTGCAATATTCTAGAATGTTCTGGATTTCAATTTTGTATTAGTTCTCTTCAGTAAAACTTATCAACAAGTAAAAGATGGACTTGCTCTGCAACGAAATTTAGATTTATTCAGTATATCTCATCTCCACAGTGTGTTTCCTGTAAAAGTAAAATATCGAGCTATTACTGTAACAAGGATTAGACAAGACATTAATTTGTCCTTACTCAACCCCTCAGCATTAATTTGTAGAATATTTGTTGTGTGCCCAATATTAGAGTGTGATTGTGTTTTGCGAAATTGTGTTATACATTTTTTCCTTATTGTCGGGGATTCTAAAGTACTGATCATCTTCTATAAGCATAAACCCAAGCAAATGCAAAATTTTGACTTTAAGTACAAAGTGGTAATGTCTTAATAGAAAGAGTAGATACATACTTAAACTTTGGGATTACATTTGTGTGCAAGTTAATTTTTAAGAATCACATACATTCAGTTAGCAAATCTACTTTTAAAATGTTGAGATTCCTTAGTCCTTCAACTAAAGACTTCAGCTCGATTACAGTTATGAAGAAAGTGTTATGTATTCGACTTTAGTTTTAAGTTGGTATTTGTATTAGGAGGAAGAAATTTAGTTTTTGGGATAATGAAAGTCACTTGCAGTTAACTTACGAACGTAACAAGTCGTTTCTTTCTTAAATATAAAACTGCCTACATAACAATTTTTGGCGCAGTCGATAAATTAATTATTTTAAGTGAAGTTGACAAATAAATTATTTTAAATAAAGAAGAAACTGTCAGAAATTTTAAAATTCACGCAGATGTTCAAGTCGGTGCTCATAGTAAAAGTTGCGCTTTGAAAATACAAGGTGTCCATCTATAAATTGGCACATTTTAACAACTTATAACTTGAGAACGGAAAAAGATATCGACAGGCAGGGTTCACTAAACTTTATAAATATACTTCAAGTTTCTGTTAACATTGTTGCCACATATAAATTTTTAATGGAAATTGATGAAAATAAAAATTAAGTTTTTTGAACCAAAATTGTGAGTTTAGTTTAAACAGGGCACGCTATAATTCTTCACATCATTAGAAAGGCCATTTCGTGTCCTTTCCAAAAATGTATACATTGTTGGCATTAACCCACGTTTTCAGGGAATAAATTACTTTTTTCATAAAACTATGCCAGGAACTTCCAAATCTAAAAGATTACATTCTAACAGCTTATAACTAGAGAATGAGACAACGTATTGAAAACCGGTTTTACTGAATGTCTTAAGAATGTTTCAATTTTTATGTAACGTGGTTGCCAAGTCTCAGACGTCTAAAAGTTTCGTTAAAAATTACTTTTTAATTCATATGGAGGGCTTTTGTCGAATAAAACTACTAGTATTTCTAATAATTATCTGCAAATCTTTATCCATAAATTATTAATGAAAGGAATATCTTAAGCATTTTCAGTACATATTTCCTATTTACTGTTCCCGTTTCTGTAAATTGACTTACCGAGCTAAGAGTGACTTAATAAATTATATTAATTTATCAAGGGTGCTGTGTAACGCAAACCGAGTTGACAGAATTGTTAGATTAGTAATAATTAGTGCGAGATGTTTTGACATGGTTTCATGAAAAAGTAAATTATTCCCCATAAACGTCGGTTAATGTCAACAATGTACACATTTTTGGAAAAGACAAGAAATGGCCTTTCCAATGATGTTAAGAATTATAGGGTGTCCTATTTAAACTAAGTTCACAATATTGGTTCAAAAAACTTATTTTTTTTGTCAATTTCCATAAAAAATTACATGTGGCAACGATGTCAACAGAAACTTGAAGTATATTAATGTATCAGTTTGCTGATGATGATAGCTTATAGTTTATTTGCTGAAAAATGTAACATAAGAGATTAAGTCGTAACATAAAATCTACTTAGAAGGCGACCGATAGTTGTATTCAATATGCACCTGAAATGCAAAGTAAAAACCAGTTCTATACGGGCGAAAATTGGTTAAAACAAACCTTATGGAAATTTGACAGCAATAGAACAATAAATTTCAACTACTTAAGGGTCAGCGGTTCTCAATATTTTTTAGTATTTTATTTGTTACAAACAAAATTTGATTTATTAAAAGTCATAATGCATGCATCAATAAAGAGATAAATTTTACCGTAAGTAAAGGATAATACAAAAATACACAATAAGATTTCAAAGCATACTTTTAATATGTAATTAGGAACAAATATAATTAACTATTGCTACACTTGGATACTATTTAGAGATCGTTGTCACTATCACTAAAAGTAAAGTGATCGTCTTCTAAGTCACTATCCGTATTTACAGTAAAAATCAAAGGTCGCACATCGTCTATAATTTGTTCACGCTTGTAGGTGTCTTTGATTATTTCTTCTGTGTGAGTTACACAGCGATTCCACACGTCTGGAGTTATTTTAGTTAATGCGTCGTTCCAAGTTTTAAGCACGTCTTCTTATTTTCCTGAAGTAGCGCCTATATGGTCGCCGTAAAACTTCTTCGCAATTCCCCACACCAATTCAATGGGATTGAAATGGCAATAATATGGCGGCAGACGCAGAACTTCGTGGCCGTACTTTAATGCCATTTCATCGACAACATATTTATTTACGGAACCTCGATGGTTTTCGTGCACTAATTGTAACAACTCAGCCTTGAACATCATAGTATCAAATTGTATGTTTTACTTTTTAACCACGCTCTAATATCGTCTTTGGTTGAAGAAGCTGTCGGACGCTTTTCACTTTTGCGTGTGTGGTAGGATGCGTTATCAAGAACAATGATTGACGGCTGTTTAAGATTTTGTAGGATGCATTCCTCAAACCACTTTTCAAACAATACCGAATTCATATTATCGTGGTAATCTGCGGATTTCTTGGTACTAGAAAATATTAAACTGCCCCCTTCTATAAAACCATTTCGGCCACCAGCATGGACAATAATATAACGTTTACCATCGGAAGCTTTAGTAGGTTGCTTTAAACTTTTAACACTGTCATCTTGCCAACTACGTTTACTTGCACCTCTACTAAAATCCATATTTCGTCTAAAAGACGAACTCGTGTGGAATTTTGGACTGTAGATTTTTTAAGTACTTCCTCAAAAATACATTACGCATGGAAACCACATGGGATTGCTCGCATAAACCTCGTCTGTTATCGGTCTGCTTAAATTTAAAACCCATTTCCTTCAGTACAAGGTATAAGCTTGATCTGCCAATATCGCAAACATGTTTCAATTTTAATACGGCTAACAATGTGTCCAGAGTTATATGCTCTTTCTTTGCATACATATCATAAATCAAGTCTCGGATGGTTTTCTTTGTGGTCTCTGGTAGGTTCGTCGTACATTTTTTAGGCCGGCGATATGTAATTCTCTTTAAATCACTTGCACTTTCTCGCATAGAACATGTCCTCGCCACTGTTTGTCTGCTTACTTGTACCCCATCCGCCGTTCTTTGCTGAACAGCCATTACTAAAGTAAGTGGCGCACCATGATTCTTCTCCTTTTCAAAATAATCGTACACATTCAACAAAATTTTACGTTTAGCTTCAGTAGCATCCATTGCGCACGGGTTCCATACGACAATAAGATGACGCAGTGATTATATTGCAATATATATTTGGAAAAACTTTCTTTTCATTATTCCACTAATTGGATTTTAATGGATTTCCTAAATTCTTCGTAGCCTATTAACATCATTTACAGAATTCCTTCATTATTTGTGAGCAATAATTAATTATATTTGTTCCTAATTACATATTAAAAGTATGTTCTGAAATCTTACTGTGTATTTTTTGTATTATCCTTTACTTACGGTAAAATTTATCTATTCATTGATGCATGCATTATGACTTTTAATAAATCAAATTTTGTTTGTAACAAATAAAATACTAAAAAATATTGAGAACCGCTGACCCTTAGGTAGTTGAAACTTATTGTTCTATTGTTGTCAAATTTCCATAAGGTTTGTTTTAACCAACTTTCGCCCGTATAGAACTGGTTTTTACTTTGCATTTCAGGTGCATATTGAATACATATCAGTCGCCTTCTATAGTCTGTATACTATTGGCGCGGAGTAATAAATCATAATTGCTTGAAATAATTCTTTATTTTCTTGTGAAAGCGGTACTTCTATGGTTAAGTAAAACCAATAAATTCTAACCAAAATACGATCATTGTGCCGCTCTTGCAGCATATCGACCCATCTAGGGTCTGAGAACAATAGTTTAACTCTGTGTAAACACGTTGCCATCAGCCCAGGTACTGACGAAACGAGAATCATAGCCGTAGATGTGGGTATTATACCAAGATATAAAAATAATTGTATATAATACGTAAGAAGTAAAATTTGTAATGTGATCTACTATACAAATAAAGTAAATAACATATAACCACATAATAATTCATATCAAGGTAGATTTTACTATTATAATATATTTACCTACAAAAATATGATTTTACAAACGTATCAGGTACCTACGCCACTGCAATACGGGAGATTGGATAATTCTGACAGGTTTATTACTCCGCGCCAATAGTATACTGAGTATAAGTGGATTTTATTTTACGACTTAATCTCTTATGTTACATTTTCAGCAAATAAACTATAGCTATTGAAACACGTGTCCGAGTAAAGTTTTTTGGTGTAGTTGGTTTTCTGTTTGTTAAATAGACGCTGCAGTTTAGTATTCCATTCCTTTGATAATAATGAAATGCTTGAATTGAATTATGAATCTCTTTATTACATGCATGTGGAAAATTATGTTGATAAACCGATTTGTAATAAGTTAATTATTGAAAATAAATTAATCACTATGATAGTAGATACTGAAAGCCCAATATCTGCTGTTTCTAGTAATGTATGTAATAAATATTTTTTTCAAAACTGCAGTTACTGCAAACTGCAAATAAATTTGTTTCATATACTGGGAATAAAATCATTCCTAAAGGTTGTGTGAATGTAACTGTAAATAATAATGAACTTGAATTAAAAAATTTAAGACTCTTTGTTCTTGAAAGCAGAGGATCCACAATTTTAGACAGAGATTGATTAGTAAATTACAATTAAAATTTAAAGAAATAAATTTTATCACTAGTAACACTAATGCTCATTTAGAAAGTTTACTGATTTAATATTCTTCCGTATTCAGTAACAAATTAGGGACATGGCAAAATTATTTTCTAAAATTAAATTTAAAAATGATGTAACTCCAGTATTTTGTAAACCAAGACTTCTTCCGTTTCCACTCAAGGTTGATAATGAGGTAACCAATTACTGGCTTTAGATGTAATTTTACCAGTAAATGATAGTGATTGGGCTACTGCTATAGTTCCAATAGTAAAGAATGATTCAACTGTTAGAGTTTGTG
Organism: Abscondita cerata; assembly: GCA_030710515.1. NCBI lineage: Eukaryota > Metazoa > Arthropoda > Insecta > Coleoptera > Lampyridae > Abscondita > Abscondita cerata. The sequence continues at coordinate 40,070 of JALBCR010000891.1, read as the reverse complement.
GAGATTATAAGATAACCATTATTCCTCATTTAATAATTAGTAAATATCCATTATCAAGAATTGCAGAATTGTTTTCAAATTTGAGTGGAGGTCAACAATTGTCCAAGTTGGATCTTTCAATGGCGTATTCATAAATTCTATCTCAATAACAACTGAAGATTCAGTGTCAATTTTTGTGCAAACGGTTGGCCGAAGGAAAATATAACTGTAAATTTGAAATCCACTGTAGTGTTTCAAGATGATATTTTAATAACAGGTGAAAACGAATCAACACATTTGCATAATTTGAAATCAGTCTTTAAACGACTACAAGAAGTGAGTCTCCAATTGCAAAATAATAGTGTGTTTTCTTTCAGTTACATATTTAGGTTTGTGATCACTAAAGAAGGTTTGCTTTATTGATAAAGTTAAAGCGATAATTAATTGCAGAAATCCCGAAAATGTCACTGAACTTAAGTCTTTATTGGGTATGATAAATTATTATGCTTAATTTGTTAAAATTTGAGCACCGTATTGCATCCTCTCTATAGTTTGTTTTAAAAAGGTGTTAAATGCATTTAATATTGTTAAAAAAGTATTAGTTTCAGATAAAGTTCTAACACACTATAATAGTAATTTACCGTTGTATTTAAGCTGTGACAGTAGTGCATACGGTATAGGTGCGGTATTATTCATAAAAAAAATTATAATTAAGAGAAAATTAGTGCATGTGCCAGTAGAACATTGTCTGATTCTGAAAAAAATATAATCAGATTTCAGAAGAGGCTCTTGCAATAATGTTTGGTGTTCATAAATTTCATCAGTACCTTTATAGTAGAAACTTCACCTTGCTAACTGATGCCAAACCTTTAATTTCCATTTTCTTATTTTGCTAATCGATTGCAAAGATACGCAATAGAACTAGCTGGTTATCACATTGAAATTAAATATATTAATACCAATCAAAATTGCATGGCAGACTTTTGTCACGATTTCCTCTAGAATTGTTATTAAATCATAATGAAGATGAACAATTTGGATACATAAATTTGGAGGAGGAAGAATTTCCTCTTATTTGTGTAAAATAAATCAGAGTTGCTATTTAATCTGATCCTATTTTGAGTAAAATTTATAGATTTGTTATGTTGGGATGGCCAAACCAAATTGAGAATCAAGATATATCACCTTCTTTTAAATTGCGTAATGAAATATCACTAGATTACGGGTGCTTGGTTTGGGGATATAAAGTTATTATTCCTACTCAATTTCGAAAAAAATATTAGAAAATTTGCACAAAGCTCATTTAGGCCTTGCAAAAATAAAATGCATTGCCAGATTATATTTTGGTGACCTAAAATTGATGATGAAATTAATAATATTACAAGTTAATGTAAAACTAGTATTTCTGTAAGAGCTTCGCCTAGTAAACCCATTTTAACATCATGGCAATGCCCTAAAAAACCGTGGATGCGAATTCATGCAGATTTTGCAGGACCGTTTAAAAATCGAACATCTTTAATTATTATTGATGCTCACTCTAAATGGCCCGAGGTTTTTGAGGCAAGCAAAAGAAATGCAAAAGCAATTATTGACATTCGCTCGTTTTGGTTTGCCTTTACAATTTGTCAGTGATTCAGGTCCGCTATTTAGTTCTATTGAATTCATACATTTTTTACAGAAAAACGGTATTAAGTCAATTTTTTTCAACAGTTTATCATCCAAGTTCTAATGGGGAGGCAGAAGCTGGAGTTAAATTGATTAAAATACGTTGAAACGTGCAGTGGTTGAAAATATAAATTTTAATTTGGCAATTAATAAATAGGCAATTACGTACAACTTTATATTTAATTAGACCTGAAACTTCTGATTTTGTTGAGGCACAGCAAACAAGCAAATTATTAATAAGGGCGGTAAATATAAATATTGGAGATAATGTTTTGGTTCGTCAATATAATAAAAATGCTTATAAATGGTGTGAAGGTACAGTTACTGAACAAATAAGTAATTATACTTTTATTGTAAATTCAAATAAAATGGAGCAATTTAGACATGCAGATACTACCTTTAACAAAAAAAAAGTGTGTTAACACACTCATTATCTTTTATTCATAATGAGAATATTAACAAAACGACTGTTGAGGTTGATATTTCTGAACAGGTCATATCAATAGGTACAAACTCACATAATCTTAATGAAACTAAAGAAATTATTAATGTTGAGGGTAGTACTCCAAATTCAAGGTATCCTAAAAGATGTGTGAAACCTTGTAGATAGATTTTAATCTAAATAGTTGTAATTATATTTATATGAAAACTACAAAGTATGTATTTTTTAATTTTTGATTTTGTTGTTTCAAAAGTAATACGCAATTATGTATAATTTCATTGGGGAGTGTTATGTATTCGACTTTTGGGATAATGAAAGTCACTTGCAGTTAAGTTACGAACGTAACAAGTGGTTTTTTTCTTAAATATAAATCTGCCTACATAACAGAAAGTATATTTCGAAACTTATTTTATTTTTTAATTTAATATAATTGACCTTCAAATACGTATGAAAAATGTAGTTTAACTTATTTTTATAAATTAATAAATAATTATTGTGTGGATCTAGAACTGTTAAAGCATATAAGTCTAAATTGCAAGATCTATAACCTTCGAAATGTAAATAAATTCCAAGTATCTTTTGCGTAAGTATAATAATCAATATTTGAATTCACCTATATTTCGAATGTCTAAAATGTGTAAAATATTCCATCACATTCTATTGATACTTTTCTAGCTCTATTTTAAGTTATGTTACTAAATTAAAGATCCATTTTTGTTCATCAACTGGTTGATTTGTTATGAATTTTTTTTCTAGGTCCAAAAACGTATATAGCAATAATATTCGTATAATATTTGAGTTTGAAGTTGTTATCACAGTAGTTATTTTTATTTCGTTTTTATTTTTATTTTTATTTCCTCCGCCATATTCCAGGATTTTAATTGCACTATTCATTTCGTCAGGATACAAATGACGACGTCTATATATTAATTAACGTTTGGTGTCGTTTAAATAATCCGCACAATAAATAGATACATATAATACCAGTTATTTTACTCTGCAAATACCTTCAATTCATTTACAAACTCTCTTTAAATTTTATCAAATGTAAAGAATATTTGAACCAAATTATGAATATAATAAAAAATTTAAACATTTAGTAGTTCTTAAACGTACATATTTATGTAGTTTTTTGCACATAACATTATGTTTAAGTTTTGAATATAAAGCAAACGTTTTTATAGCCGCTAGCTTTTCTCAAGAACAAAGAATGTGTCTAAAACATACACTTAAAATGTTGACTGTTTCTGAATTATAACAGGGAAAAAATAGCTACATAATGAAATTTCACATTGATTTTTTAGAAATTAATTATATTGTTAAACTAAATTAATATTTAACATGAACAATTATATTGGTTATTTGCTATCACTTGTTAATGAATTAATTCATTTAAGTTGCCAACATTAAAATTATGTATTAACATAATCATCAATTGTATGAATTTAATTTGAATTCTATTAAGTATTCAAATTGATCCCTGCTGATGCCATGACATTGAAAGCACACATTATTGTTTGTTGTTTACATAAATATCTTTGTTATTGTTGCAAACCCTCAATGCTATTTCTTAAACTTTCGTTAATGTTCCTAAAGTCTGTATACTATTGGCGCAGAGTAATAAATCATAATTGCTTGAAATAATTCTTTTTTTTCTTGTGAAAGCGGTACTTCTACGGTTAAGTAAAACCAATAAATTCTAACCAAAATACGATCATTGTGCCGCTCTTGCAGCATATCGACCCATCTAGGGTTTGAGAACAACAGTTTAATCTGTGCAAACACGTTGCCATCGGCCCAGGTACTGACGAAACGAGAATCATAGCCGTAGATGTGGGTATTATACCAAGATACAAAATAATGGTATATAATACGTAAGAAGTAAAATTTGTAATGTGATCTACTATACAAATAAAATAAATAACATATAAATAATATATGACATAAATATAAAATAAAATAGTAATGCAGATATCGTCAGTACATTTATTACAATTACAATTAATTTGCGGGGACCGATTTTTAGGCATCAAAAAGTAAATTTGGCTCAATTATAAAATTATGTGGTTGTCATGGAAACTTATCAAAATGAATAGATAAAAGTAACAGGCATAAAATGTTCATTTAAATAACAAGACATTAGTAGGTAAAATAGGTATATTTAAAAATAACTGACAATACTCACTCATGGTTACAATAAATGGTGTTTAGAGAGTAGAACACTGTTTCAGGCACATTACGCTTGGTCATTTAACTTTCTTCCTCGTCTGAAATTTCCATTTCGGAATCAGAATCGCTGTCTTGTGTGTTTACTGATTTGGCTCCAATGTTATCTCTACTAAATTATCCAGTTGCCAACATTTGTCTTCTTCCTTAACGACATGAGATACACAGTTCTTCCATCTTTCAGGTGTTACTTTGTTTAATGCATTTTCCAGAAGTTTTTCACGTCGTCGAGTTTAAAAGTGGTATTGTTACGAGCGACGTCACCTTTACTTGAGCCCAAACCAACTCTATAGGATTCAGCTCACAATGGTAAGGTGGTAAACGCAGTACTTCAATGCCCCGATTCTTTGCCATTTCGTCAATAACATGACGTATATACTTATTCTTATGAACTTTAACAATATCCAATAATTCTCTTTTCACCATGTCATCCTCAAAAGTTATATTCTTAACAGATAACCAATCTATAATTTCTGCTTTCCTCCAAGCGCTGGTAGGTAAATTTTCGTATCTTCGTGAGTGGTAGCTGGCGTTGTCCATAACTATTATAGATCCTTGGGGTATCAAATCTAGCATCTGCTCAAAATATTCTTCAAACACATTAGCATTCATGTCTTCGTGGTAGTCGCCAGTTTTCTTTGATTCGAATTCTAACAAACCACCATCTACAAAGCCATCTTCATTGCCAATATGAGTAATAATTAACCGTGTTCCTTTCCCAGAAGGCGGTCGAAATCCTGTCGATAGCCCTTCTATAAATCCTTGTCGAGCACTCGTAACGGTATTATCATGCCATGTTTTTACGGTATGTCCTGCATTGATCCAGGTTTCATCCAAATAGAATATACGCCTGCCTTCACGCCTATATTTTCTTATTTCCCGAAGATAATTTCTCCTCCATGTAATAATCTCTTGTTTTTCAATTAAAACGGATCTTCTATTTATCTTCTCCCAAGTAAACTTCAACTTGCGAAGAAGTTTCCACAGTGTTCTACGACTCATTTGGGGTAGATTTTCATCCTCATTTACTGCTAGTAAAATCTTATCGATTGTAGGAATCTCTTTCCGTAAGTAGAACGAGTGAACCTTTCTACGGACAGAATTCCTCATTGCATCATCTAATTCCATCGGGCGCCGACCAGGAGATGGAAGTGGGTGAAGCACTTGTCCCAAATTTTTTCTTTCCCTCACTAGTTTATAAATGGTGGATTTTGATATTCCCGTCATTGCAGAACATAATCCTACAATATCATCGACACTTTTTGCAGGGTGTTGACATCGAACAGCGTCATGCACATTTAAAATTATAATTTTTCATTAGCAGATAACGCACCACTTTTAACACGTTTTGCTGGTGAAAAGTTTTCCATTTCAAAATTATTTGCACTAACACACAAACAAACAAACAAGCCGATTCATTGCTAATAACAAACTAAACATATTTTTCATTTAGAAAGTATACGAAGCCCTTCGGTCAAACAACTAATTATCTGTAATCTTTCGCAGAAATTACAACCCGTCTGCCGTAATGACTGCGCTAACGACCCCACTTTACCTGATGATAGATAATCCAACACACATTTTGACGCTAAAGAATAATTGTTTTAAAATTACTTTATTTAGCTATATCGATTCTTAATTGTAATAATAAGAAACAAACCACATAATAGTAAATAATTTTTTTAAATATTCCACAGTTTAATAAGATACAAATAGATTCATAACTTTTGTAAAACTCAGTATACGTACCTATATAAAATTAAAATTTAAAATAGACAAATTGAGAAACGACACATTTGTCATTTATCGATTTTAGAGTTTAATTTTATATTCAAATACTGTGTTTTACAAAAGTTTTGTATCTATTTATATCTTATTAAACGGTGTAATATTGCTGAATTAAATTATTTACTATGAAAAAATAGATTCCACAAAGTAAGGATTGAAACAATAAAAGAAACCACATAATAATTCATATCAAGGTAGATTTTACTATTATAATATATTTACCTACTAAAATATGATTTTCCAAACGTATCAGGTACCTACGCCACTGCAATACGGGAGATTCGATAATTCTGACTCCGCACCAATAGTATACTGAGTATAAACCTTTCTAAAAATAGACAATAAGCCTTCTTTCGTTAATCCTCCTTTGTGTTAAGTGTTTTGTACCTGGAATAGTTTTAGGAATCGATTGTAAATATCCAATATAGAAGCAGTACGAATGTAACCGTTGAACGTACAGAATTAAAATAAAATTGTGAAAACGTACCCAAATTTTTATATCTAATATTCAACACCGTTAATGTGGTATTGCACAACCAACCGCTAAATTATAATAAGCGGTAAAAACATGGTCCTTCGCGCCGGATAAATTAAATAAATAAATTTTATTGTTAGTGACGCTATGAATCGCATTCGTAATCTTCATGGGCAAGTAACAAATTCCAACATCGCATCAGATCATCCGGAGCATACCGCAAGAAGAGCCGTATCCACTCCCGTAAACCAGAGCTGTGTCGAAAAGGTAAAAATACCCGAAGAACGAGATTAAGTAGTAAGTGCGTTTCCTTTTATAAATATTTCATCCTTGTTTTAATACTGCATGGATTGTGTTCAGTATGGAATCATTAAAATGCGTCGAGGTATATTAAAAATCTCGCTTAATTAAATTTAATACATTTTTTCAAACCTTTCTGATTTCGCTACACTTGGTGAAAATCAATTGGCCGAGCTCGAAAGCCGTTTAAGTGATATTAAAACAATTAAAGAAGTTTTTATGGATATCCATTTGCCAATAATGTTAGAATCGGCCCATAACGATGCCGATGAAAAAGAATTAGAATAATTTGAAAATCAATTTTTAGCGTTACAGCTACGGTTGGCAGGTTTATTGAAAATAAAAAAGCAGGAAAAATTTAAATACTTCCCTAACGACATGGGTTTGCTCTCGCCAATGCCAAATATTCAATTGCCGAGTTTTAGTGGCAACTTTAAAGACTGGACTGAGTTTCACGATGCCTTTGACGGAATGATTAATAAAAATCCAAAATGATCAAACATTCAGCGTTTTTATTATTTGAATAGTCGTTAAAAAGCGAGGCTGCTCAAAAATTAAAACTTTAAAAATTTCTTAACAAAATTATTCGGTCGCATGGGAAACCCTTTCTATAAAATATGAAAATAAAAAAATGGCAGTAAACAATAACATTAAAGCAATATTTTCTTTAGAAACAGTCAAACGCGATAATTATTCTCTGTTGCAGAATTTAGTTGACGAAGTTCTAAAAAATTATTCATGTATTAAAACAATACGAGCAGCCGACCGCTGATACCTTGTTGCTCTATATAATTAGCTCTAAATTACCTCAAGCTACCCGTCAAGAATGTGCCTTTACACAAAAATAGCGATCCACAAGAAATATCTAACTACCGACCGATTACTCATGACCTCAGTATTTGCAAAAATTTTGAATATTGTTTTTTAAGTAGACTGCAGTCATTCATAAAAAATACAATATTTTGTCAACAAATCAATTTGGTTTTCAACCTAAAAAATCAACAATTGATGCTTTGTACTGCTTTTATGATAAGTTAATGCAATTTTTAGAACTTGGAGAGTGCCCGGTAGGAGTTTTTTGTGACCTGAGCAAAGCATTTGACTGTGTAGAGCATGACAATCTATTATGTAAACTTGAATATCATGGCATCAGAGGAGTTGCTTTAAACTGGGTTGAAACTTACTTAAAAATCGATACCAATTTGTTACGGTGAGTCACCATTCACATGAAAAATACTACTTTGGCAAATCTCAAATGATAAAAGTTAAAAGCGGAGTTCCTCAGGGATCTGTGTTAGGGCCTGTTCTGTTTCTTTTCTATATAAACGAAATTAACAATGCAGTATCTCAAAATGTATTATGTACTCTTTTACGCAGATGACACTTCTATTAATCTCACATAGAGACAACGACACGTTAAAAATCTCTGTAATAACAACCTAGAATCAATATCGTCATGGTTTAATAACAATTCTCTTTCTTTGAATAACAAGAAAACAGGCTACATAAGATTTCATACTTCTCAAAACAAAAGAAATATGGATCTAAGTTTAAAAATTAGCAACAACAACGTCCTAAGGTAAAATTACATGAATTTTTAGGTCTTAAAATTGATGAAAATGTCAATTGAAAGTACATTGTTCAGAGTTAATAAAAAATTAAATTCAATGACGTATCTTTTTAGAAACTTAAAACTGTTTTAACGTTTGAACAACTTATGGCATCATACCAGTCTTTAGTGGTACCACACATTAGATATGCTATTGGATTCTGGGGTTTATCAACAATGGCTGATAAAGTTTTTAAATGCCAAAAAAATTAGTGCGGATAATTGGGAGCTTACCTTACACGTACTCTTGTAGAGAGTTTTTAAGCAACAAAACATTTTAACACTTGCAAGCCTACTAATTTTTGAGTTGTGTAAATACATTTATCTTAATTCTACAACATACATAAAAATAATGAAATTCACAAACATAATTTAAGAAATAATAATCTTTTTAGATTACCCTCTTGCAAGTTAGAAGCAACAAAAAGGTCACCCAAAGTTATAAGGAGAAAAATATTTAATAAATTACCTGATCACATTAAGAAGTCTAATACCTATGTAATATTTAAAAGTAAACTTTCTACTTTTCTGGTTAATGGCTGTTTTATAATGTTAACGAGTTCTGGTCAATAGATTTGTAGTACTTATTTGTAATTTTAATATTTAATTTATTTATGACGTGTCCTATACAAATATGTTTTTGTCTGTGAAAATAAACGATTATTTAGTAATTTATTTAGTAATGGGAAGCCTCCCTTAAAAGGGACACCTTTCCCAATCTGCAGGAATTTATGAATTTTCTTGATAAACATTGCGATTTTTTAGGTTCTTTAGAATCCAATAAAATTAACATGCCATTTGTGCACAATAACGTTATCGTTCAAAAGCAAATAACGCTAAAGCGTACGTTACCAATGCACCTAAAATTTATTGCAATTACTGCAAACAAACTCATTATATTTATAATTGTAAAGATTTTTTAGAATTAGATGCTAATGAACGCATGTTAAAAATCAGGCGTCGGCACCTTTGTTTAAACTGTTTAAAAAGAAATCATAATAACAAAAACTGCACAGCAAATGGTTGCAGCAAATGCAACAGAAGACACCATATTTTATTACATAACGATAAAAACAATTTGCCAAAAACCGAAATTGATGTTCGCCCCGATAATCAGAATGGAGCGAGCACTAACACTAATCACGTAGTAGAAGGATCTCTTAATTTAGATTCCGCGTCTGTAAATTTCAATCAAATTTCTGCTAACGAATGTTCCATTCATAACAGCTCTCAAACTCAAAACTGTTTAAATAATATTAATGAATTTTCACAAACGCTATTATAAACCGCATGCATTGAAGTCTTAAGGTGCGTACTGACTAGAGCATTTTGGGCGCACTAACGATTTCCGCGCACAACTTTCGTGCGTGTAAGATTTTTGTCCCACGTAAATTTTTGTTTGTGCGAGAAAACCAGTGCTCCAGTCATTCGTATCGTCATTTAAAAGAAAGATAATTGCAGCTAGTGCATATATTGTAATACATTCAATATACAAAAGAAGAAAAGTCGAGATAAGCGATGCTGGGTCACACAATTATACAACAGTACAGGTAGCGGTAGTGGCCGCAGCTTGCTAACCGACTTAAAACTGCAGGAAGTTAGTGGACATTTTCGAAACTTTGTTCGAATGTCATCTGGAGACTTTGAATTCTTATTAAATGCAATTGGACCCAAGATTCATAAAATGGACATCAAAATGAGAAGAGCTGTTTCTGATCAAGAACGATTAGCTATGACGCTACGCTTTTTTAGCAACTGGTGACTCCTACACAAGCCTACACTATTTATTCAAAGTTTCGAAACAGGTGATATCGACAATTATTCCGGAAGTTTGTGGTGAGCTAATTGAGGTCTTAAAAGAACATGTGAAGGTAAGAACTTAATGTTTATTCACTTATGTACAATTCGATCAGAACAACTTATACAGTCAATAAAGAGTAATAAATGAAACTATTACTAACAAAAACTAAAATTTAAGGAAATAAGATAAACAAATAGTTATTTATGTAACAAGGACAAAAAAGTGCACTTTTATGTACGAGACTGAATTTGCTAGCCGAGACGTTAGCCGAGGCAAGCAAACAGGCGAGGTTATTAAAAAGCACTTTTTGTCCTTGTTACATAAATAACTATTTGTTTATCTTATTTCCTTAAATTTTAGTTTTTCCGAGGTACATATTAATTTTTTCCGTTGACCTTAAATTAATTAATTTTCTATATATTACCGTCACTGAAAACAGAATGTTTAGTAATTTTAAACAAAAATTTTACGTTTGTTCTGATTTTACTGTACCTAATGTTTACTTCACCGTTCAGCATTGTAACATTTGTGTAAAAATTTATTAAAGGAAATAAAGGCTTTCCGCGTTCGAATATTGTACCGATTAAGCAGGGGCCGACTCATTTTGTTGGTAAATGCGGCGGTAGATATTTGTTTACTACAACATAACCTTATCTAATGGTATAATTTTTAAAAATGATTAATTTGTTGCTAACAAGAAAATTATTTATTTTGAAAAGGAATAATTAATCAACTAGTTTTTTCACAAAACAAAATGTGAAGAATTATTTTTTTATAATAATTGTAAAATGAGAGCAATTACTAATGTTTATACCAGATGTCGAACTAGCAGAAAGGGAAATATTTTCAGTACTCTGAGAATTTTCGATCAAAACATTTGGATCGTTAACTGTAGGCGAACGACCGTTCAGGTGAACAGATGATACTCATTGAACTGTGTGAAGCTTTGCCACCAGCACCAGTTAATATTTTTCTCGGTATATTTATCTTAGACGCAATGGAATCTTCCACGTACCCTTCTGCTACTGTGGAACTCTTCCATCCTCCATGTATTTTTAATGTTAAGACGTCAACACCAGATTCTGCTAACAGTGATGCAGATGTCCTACGGTAGCAATGACCTGTATAGCCTGATTTATCTGACAAGTTTAAATAGCTTGCAATCAAACTTGGAATTTTTGCAAAAGTGTGAACTCATAAAACTTGTGTAGAACACTTTCCAAATTTGTTGTAATTGACAAAAAAAGTTTGGTGATTGCAATGTGCCGGTCTTAAAACAGTATATTTTCTGAATAAATTTAGAGGATATATTTCTTCAAAGATGTCATTACCTACAGTGAATCTGGTATAGTTATTACTAGTAAATCATCTTTGTCAACGATATCTTCAACTCTCATTTTACGAAGCTCATCCCTGCGACAAGCACCGGCAATTCCTATCAGCAAAGAGACTTGTAAGATAGCCGTTAATTTATAAAGCCAGATATTTTAAATATTTTCAAATGTTACCTTCCACATAAGGTATGGTACATCAGGAGCGTCACGAAGAAATGAATTTATCTCATCTCTAGCAAATACGTTTGACTTTTTGCTTTGTAGCCAACATTTTGTTTTTTTTAAGAATGCTAGTAATTTAGTATATTTGCTGATGTCAATATTATCGTTTATTGAAAACGTTGATTTCAACATTGAGTAGATGGACCATAATGTTGACGATTTGCATGTTTCTGCCTTCGTTGAAAAGTATGCCAAAAATACATTTTCTGTTGCGTTTGGACTTTATTTTTTTGAACCATTCCTTAAACATTGTGTATTGTTTTTTATATAAAAACTGCGACTTTTCTGGTAGCAACTGCAGTGTTGCGTTGGTCACTAGTTTCTGTTCAGGTGAGTGTTGCTGTAATCACTATCGTCAGACATAATAATAAATTTATTTAAACTAGCACACAATGTAGACAAGCAAATTTAAACAATATCTTTTGTTTGTTGAATTAACTCATTTGTTTACAACAATCACATAATTTTTATAAGAGCACTTGATTATGATAGGTAATAGGTAAAACATGTACTTTTTTATAATTTATTAAAATAATAAAAATTACATTTAGGTAGTGTTATTTTTAAGTATATTTAAAAATGTAGTTATAGTTGGAAGCCTACCCTCAAAATTAATGCATTTCTTTAATTGTTTATGATCAAAGATGTAATGAAGTTTCTCATATCAAACACATTAAAGTCGATTCTTACTAATAGAACATATAATAGTTATAATACTGAGTTTGTACCGTGGTCAGACTTATAATCATTTTATATTCAATAAAAATATTGCCTGACCGTAAGAAAGTATACAAACGTAGTTTTTTGATTCATTCCGAAAATGTTCCAAAAATTTAATAATCTTCTTTCAGCTTATTGAAAACTGTGAAATTCACCTTTTTTTTTGTGTACGAATAAATCTTGAACCCAGTAATGTTGATGGCTTATATGATTTTATTTTTGTTTTTTCCTGTGACAGAATCAATATTCAAATGATTTTTCACAAGTAATTACTGTTCTTGTGTGACAGTGCACGTCAGTTTTCCATTAGCATTATTACTTATTTACATCAATCAAATACAGTAATAGAAAAGTACCCATAATTAACTCACTTCTACTGTAAGTTTTTGTATTTTATGATCGTGAAAATTTTGTATCGATACCCCTAAACAATCTCATCTTCTGTCTTACCTATAAATAATAACTTTAAAAAGTTAAAGTGGTACATATTGAAAACAATGTATCGAGTATTGTGAGATTACACCAGGCTCTTCTATATGCTTTGCACATTGTAGAAACTATAAACAATTTATTAATATCATTTCAAAGCACTTAAAATGATTTACTTGTAATTTGAACAACAAATTATTTTTGTTCACAGTTGTGTGGGATTGAGGAATTGAGGTTATAAATGAAAGTAAACAAACAATAATCTGCAGTATCTAAAATGTTTCAGTATGTACCTAAAGTACCGTAATATCCTATGTAGTCACTAATGTCCAGTTTCTCCACTACATCTTAAAGCGGCCTTATGTTAAGTAGGTCTTAAAAATAAGACGGTCTTATTGCAAACTTCAGTTGCACCGCAACTTCTTAAAATGTTCTTAAGTTAAGATCTTGCTAGCATTGGCAACGCTGTAAAGCCACGTACAAGCCGGAGCATAGATTGTATTTGACTCATGTTGACTCGACAAGCGACACAATTGAAGCCAATGGCCGATAATTTCGTTGTTACATACAGCAACTCACAGCAACAAGTTATATTAAATAAACCTTAGTTACGCACGTAAATAAAGCTATCTGATAATATGGATAATAATTCTACAAGCAGCCAATGCTTCTCTTTTAGCTGATTGGAGACAGCATTGGTTTTCTTGTTTTGCAATACATGTTTGTGAACTTCTATAAGCTCACTCAAAAGTTTCTTTTTCTTCCGGCGTATAATTCACTCATTTTTTATTGTCTTCGGCTCTCGGCATTATTATTTTTTAAAACGTAAAATAAACACAGAAACAATAACTTTATACTAACAGAAACGAAAGCGATCTGAGCTAGACACACCTAGCGTTCAAAGCATTTGAGGTTAGGTTCAGCGTCTTAAGCAGCCAATATCCGACAACTTAAAATGTAAGGCCGCCTTAATGCGGTAAGTTCAAAATTTGGTGTGGTGCAACACTTTAAGTCGAGCTTTAAGATGTAAGACTATCTTAAGACTTCCCAGGCAACACAAGATGGTATAATAATCGTTTAATTTCATACAGATTTTTACGTCAAACAAGGATTTATTTTATACGTTTATATTCCATAAAATGTCCGCGGCCTGAACGTCAATTTTCCAAACATAATATACCTCTATTGAACGTTAAAGACATACTATACATGAACGTTAAAAAATACCAAGTTTAAACTTTTTTATTAAACGTTACAAAACGGTTTCAAAAACTAAAAGTTGACGTTCGTGTAAAACGTTTAATTTATGTTCATATTTTTGTTCTTTGAACGTATAACATTACTATTAATTAATGTTTAAAAATCTTAAAATTAAACGATTAAGTTAAACTTTTAAAAACAAATTTTTAAAATCTTTAACTAACGTTTATACGAAACGTTCAATTAAACAGAATATTTGCCATTAAATTTTTTAATTTGAAGATATTCCTACAAATACTTTTATTCTAGAACTAGAATATTTCCATTGTTCTAATTATAAATGCAAATAATAGTCATATTACAGCTATACTTATTATTTCTGAAAATAAATCATAAAGTATTAAATAAAAATTTAATTCAAACAAAAGTAATTTCAACAAAAACATAGTATTTAATTGAATGATGAGAGTTACTCCATTCGACGTCTCTTTTTTTCTTTGTTATCGTGTCGGTACTTCGCTAGCTTCAACCAGTCTTTTATTGCGTCCTGGATGTTTCGTTCAGTCCATCCTTCTCTGTCGATACGCAACCATAATTGCTTCTAAAATATCCAATTTACTTGATTTGCAATTTTAATAAAGTTCGTGTTTTTTTTTAAATAATTAGCATTTATGTGAGTACTTACCCGTTAAACATTCACACATTTTTGTGTTTTTAAATGGCCTTTTTTGTTGTCCCGGCTAATCCAGTTGAATTTCATTGCGATTTTATCAGACATCAGAAATTTTAGCATGTTCATGGTAGCGTTCCTAACGTCAGTACCTCCAATGCATGCCAGACGAGACTTCTGTACAAATATAAATATATGTAAGTATATATAATTTGTTTATAGGCTATGTTAACGTTCCGTCTCCCAAATACAAATTTTACTCATCATAGGTATATGGTATAAAAAAACGACCGTTTTAAAAGCAGTACTAAAAAGGACAAGTTTCCTGAATTCAAATTTGGAGGAAACGACTTACCTAATAATAAAGTAATTGATGTACATACCATATAATTAAATTTGTCTTCAACTTTTAAAAATTCTTCCAGAGCTTTATATTCTGGCTTCGAGTTAATTGGCAAGACAGGAAAGTCCTCCGGTTTGTTCAACGTCTGATTAGAACAAGATTGATTTGCTTGAAGTAATGAATTTAGTATAATTGTTTGCTGATTTTGTACTGCGGACAACTGTTCCACGCGACGTAAAATAGTCTCTAATAATGACACCTCACTTCTAGCTGATCCAGATGCAACAGAAAATACAGAAGGGGATTGGGGGTGCGCTGTGTACTCTACTAGGACGTCTTTCTTCTTCTTCGTCATCATTACTAAAATCAGTACTACTACTGAAATTGTTTCTGAAAAAAAACAAGTGTTACTAAGTTGTTTTCTTAATGAATTCTTTCTTACATCACATTATCAGAAGAATTTGTTGTTTTTCGTGTACCACAGTCATTTTCATTATTCTCGGAAATAAATGATTGGGAGGCTTCAATGGCGCATTCGTTAAAATCCATGTGAGTTATAACTGATTTTTCAACTCCATCAGAAGAAGAGCTTTCGTCAATTATTTTTTGTAGGTATGACTCTGCTTCAGTGTAATCAGCTAGGTAGGTAAATAGATAAGCACTACACTCTAGTATAAAAATAACTACTTACCATAACTTTTTTTAAATTTTATAACTTTATACTTTTTCCAATTCTTTTTGGGATTTTCCATTTCCATAACTTTTTTTATATAGGCTGCATCTGTACTACATGGAGTCGGCCAAAAACACTCGGTGTTATTGTTAGAGAGCCAATTGAGCGCAACAACGGCGCATTTATGCCCCTCGAATTCAACCACACAGTACATCTTGAATTAACCTATGTAAAATGACTTTCAAAATTACATGTATCGGATTATACAGGAAACTTTTTTACTATCAGAAAATGTTTGCCATATAAAGTTATTTAATCTCTAAGCCTACTCATACATAGCAAATAAAATTGGAAAATTATGGCTATGATCATGAGTAATCTATTGATTACTGTAACAAAATCGGTTTCAGAAAAAAACAAAATGAAATCGGAAACCTAAGCAATATTTAAAAAATATTATACATGTAACAATCAAATTTTATTATCGGTACCACACGCACATCAACTGTTTACAGAGACGTGTAACAGCAAACTAACACATAAGTGTGTTAAATGATGACTTATTTGATTCTTGACAACATTTTCTGATTTTTTGTAGAAATGTGAATATACTATAGAAGAATCATAAATGAGAAAATGTTTTTCAAAGAGAAAATTTTATGCGTCAATTATGTGTGTATTTATTAGAAACAATGAAGAAACTTTATGTTCTTTTTAAAAATCAAGCAAACAATTTAATTAGAAAATGGATTATGAGATATAAAATATACTATACAATTACTAACTTCATGTTCTAATCTTGTTGTGTAAAGTGTAAAACAGGACTTAGATAAAATCCATTTTTGAATGGAAATGATATATATTTTGAATTAATTTCATCTACATTAAAGATATACTGATCGCCCTTACTTTTCCAAAATATATACCTAATTTTGATGATTTTATGGGTTTAGAAGAAAAATCTTCAAGATACCGGAATAAGTGACCAATACACTTATAAACGTTATTAACACAATTAATTGTTTCAATAACTACAATTTTGTTTCTTACCAGAACTATATTGTCAGGACTTGAAACAGATATGATCATATTGTCACATTTTAATTTTTGACATTTGAAACAGGTCTTAGAAGTACCTTCGACGAGGATCGGCTGATACTTTTTACATGCGCTACTTGATGTTGCCGAACGCTTACAGTTTTCCATTTCTTTTAAGCGATTGTAAATTTGCTGGAGGGGCATATATTTTCCACGTATCTTGGATTTTATGACCTAAGTAGTTTTCGAAAAGAAAACAACTAAATGATTCTAAAGGACCATGTTTCTCAACATCGTCAGTGAGGTGACATAAAGAATGCACATTATAAGTGATAAAATATTTGTCATATAAGTCTGCTGATAGTCTTATAAAATCATTTATTGTTTCTCTACAAATAAAACCATACTTTCCGAATAAAGCAGCATTGCTTAAAAATGAAAATAGAACAGTGTAATAAGAGAAAGTGATTATAATATTCTTTTCTATGTTACCTTTCAAGACAAATGGACCACAATAAAGAAGAAAATATCGATACTCCAAGGCTTTCCACCTCTTCAGGTCATATAGTATTATTAATTGTACCTATAAGCAAATTAACATCACACACTGATTGCGTAATTACTTTGTTACTTAGTTTACGTATGCTTAGTACGCATAAAACAGTAAACTGTACAACGTGTCCAGAAATAAGGTTCTCTTCCCTTTAACTTAACTTAAAAACTAAGAACGACAGAATATAACGTTAAAGGAAAAAGTTGCATAGTTTTTCCAAATGAAACCCCCAATTTTTATCTGATTTGGCATTAAAAATTAAGATAAGGTTGTATATTTCGAAAATTAATAATTTTTTAAGTAATTGACAAATTAGTTGAAATAAATAATGCTTTAATGCTTAAATAATGTGAAGTTTTGTTACCAGTCCATTAAAACCAAGAATGTAATCAGAAAATAAAAGATTGGATCTATATAAATTGTTATATTGAAAACTAAAAAAGTATAGCTTTAACTGCAAGAAACTGAAAAAAGTATCCAAAAAGAAGAATTCCCGATAAAATTTTTTCTCCAAAACTAGAAACATAAATTTAGTGGTTTCCATAACTAACTCTCTAGTTGTCAGATTTTGTAAAATTTAAAATAAGCATGTGAAGTTAAACATCTCAACATGAATTACGTTATTGATTCTAACTTCCATATGCATGGCAATTATCACATTACAATTTGATTGTAAATAAAAATAGGTAATAAATTTTAACCAAATAAAACTAAAACCTGCAATTTAGTCGTTACTAATACCTAAACAAAAATAACACTCTTAATCACTAAATACATAAATGGGATAAAAATGATGTAACAGCACAAAAAACATTGACATAAGTGATTTCACTTTATACACAGCTGCGGTCATCGTGAGAATTGCTGACTAGCAACTTCTTTGATAAAACTGTTCACATCAGAACGGTAATGAAAGCACAAAATAAGTAATTACGTAATCGTTCCAACATTAAAAAAATAACGCAAGATCTGAAATAATTAATGGTCAAACGTTAGATTCAGCAAAGAAAATTACATTCCGTAACAGACCGATTCCCAAAATAAAATTAAAAACGTGGAAACTAAAACAAACACTTACCTTACTTTTTAAACTCAAATTGCCACCAAAACACCACACTATTGCGTTTAAGATATAAAGCTATAAAGTACAGACAGGTGGACCAGATCACTACGCAATTTCACTGCAGGACACAGTAATGTCAGTAATCATGAGCATGGGGAATCATGGGTAATGACTTGACGCCCAGTGCTCATGCGTCTGCCTTGGTTGTCATCAAATTTTCTTAAAAATTATACTAACCAACGATTGTACGTTGTAGAAATGTATTCTATTGACGATTTATTTACGTTTAAATAGCAGTTAAGTCAAGTTTCTAAAATTGATTTAGTATTGCTTGACTGAGTTATATTGACTATGAGATTGATATTATAAATACCATATTAATTATTATTTTTTATTATGAAGTTGCATACGTAGGAACAACGTTCATCCGAATATAAAATAAATCATTCACTTAACGTATAATGCCAATGAATGTTAAAGAAAGGTTAAAAAAAATCGTTAAATTTTAGAGAAATTAATCATTCATACAACGTTTATTTTTTACTAAAATTGTACTATAAATGTTTATATTAAACGTTTTCTGAACGTAAAATTAACGTTAATTTATATATCAGTTCACAATAAACGTTTATGAATTACCTTACCAAACATCAACCATTAGTATCGTTTAATAAACGTTAATTTAACTATCATGTGTTGCCTGGGTTAAGACTCGCCTAAGATGTAGTGGAGAAACTGGACATAAATTCATCCTTTCTAAAAAATGTGTTTTTTATACTGGTTACTTCGACTTTATTTAATTTGACATAAAATAATAATTGACATTGACAGATGTTTGCGGACGAAAAGTATTACAGTTAAAAAAGTGTTACTTTATGGTTATTCAGGGAGTACGTAAAACTCAATTTTATAATGAGGTCGACGGAAAATTATCATAAATTTCATAAAATTTTTTGATAGTAACTAAATAACAAAAAACTGAAATAAAAAAAAAATTAAATTAACAAAGCATCGAAAAAAATGTTAAAAGATATTTACATGTTTTGGTAGTGATTATCTTCTATATAATCCAACATTGGTGGAGGAGTAGGACAATTTGAAAAGAATTTGCTTGTTGAGCTGACATGAGAGGAAGATGGGATATAAGTGGACTACTGGGAGTAGTTTGATTATTATTAAGGTACTGGGTAAATTGATACTGCGAACTGAGGGGCCGGGTGTGTTATAATATTGTGGAAAAGTAGTAGTCGTAAGTAGTTCGTATTTTCCCATTTCAGCATCGAATAAAATATTATTTATTCCATGTTCAACGAGTGCGCGTGTTCTAGTGGTATAAGATCTTAATTTATTCGCAATATGTTGAGTATATTGCGCAATCATCAGGTGGAATGACTTGAGTTTCTACCGTTTGTTTTAATATTTTAAAAGCTTCCTACTCTGGCGTCATCTCTCCTAGTAGACGCTCTTCTTTAATCTTTGAGTTGAGGACGTTGGAGCATGAAATTGTTCCGGTCTCACCGATTCATTGTTCGAACATTGCTCGACTTCGTTCGGGGCATTTGGTTTAGGAACCAACGATAATGTTAGATTCACATCAACTGACTCTTCTCCTCATTTTCCTAAAAGCGAAATACTGTTAAGTAATCGAATCTTTTTTACTTTTATTTCAGATGCCGTCAACTCCAGAGGAATGGCTTGGAGTTGCAAGAAAATACGAAGAGTTATGGAATTTCCCACATTGTCTGGGGTCAATAGATGACAAACATGTAGTGTTGCAAGCGCCAATGAACAGTGGCAGTAAATATTTTAATTACAAATCAAACTTCAGTATTGTTCTGTTTGTCTAGTTGACGCCAATTACAACTTTATATACGCCGATGTAGGATGTCAAGGAAAATCTCAGACGGAGGAGTGTTTAAAAATTGCAAATTGTCAAAGAAACTAGCGACTGGTAGTTTAGGTTTACCTGAAAAATCGATTTTGCCAGGTAGGAATGCAGAAATACCGTACGTATTTCTTGGGATGAAGCTTTTCCTTTGAGTGACAATTGTATAAACCGTATTCAGGAGTACATAACAAAGGTTCAGCTGAACGAATTTTCAATTACCGGCTTAGTAGAGCACGACGTGTAGTTGAAAATGTGTTCGGAATTTCTTCTGCAGTGTTTCCAGTATTACGAAAGCCCGGAAAAGCACAATTAATTGTGATGACTGTCGTTCATCTCCACAATTTTTTAAGAAGGAACAGAGAATCTCGAACATTATATTCTCCGTCAGCAAGTTTTGATTTGGAAGAAAATATAGTTTTAATAGAAGGTAGTTGGAGACGGGGAGTCAATGAGGAAATGACTTCGCTAATACCAATCGTGAATATGCCCCGAAGATCAACACAGAATGTTAAAGAAGTTCGAGAAGAGTTTAAAGAATATTTTACCAGTAATGGAAGTTTGGAATGGCAAGATTAATACGCTTAGAGATAAATATGAATCTCTTACCTTCTTCGTGTCGATTGTATTTCGCGACTCATCTTTCTCCAGTAAGTAGTGCATTCTTTCAAATGCTAATCATTTCGAAATGTAAATATCCTTACGAGCTGCAAATTGAAAAATAATTGATGTATATTAACTCTGTATGTCAAAAATAATAAACACATACCTTTTCCAGTTCCGATGCTTTTTTTTGCCTTTTTGCCTTTCCTCTCCGAAATGATCCTAATAAACTAATAAATTTTTGTTTTAATTCATTTATATCAAACTTCATACTTAAGGCAACCTGCTCACACGCATCAATTTTTTATTCCGAGAAAAGTGCTCCGGATGTTTAGCATCCCATAATATTGGCCACTTTTCGTATTGATCAATTAAACTTAACGATTTTTCATTTGTCCACTCCATATTGTGCGTATGCGTTGAAAAACACGTCCACACTAAGAGCCTGTTTGCGCAAAATTCTTTGATCGACCGACAAGCAACGGATCGCGTTCGTGCGTGCTTAGGCGCACAATAAAACCGACGTAGTTGACATGAAAGCATTTTTACGCGCAAATTGTTCGTGCGCGCAAAAATGCTCAAGTCATACGCACCTATAGACGCCGAAGGTAATAGTCATATATGCCGAGCATTACTCGATCCCGGATCACAAGTCAATTTTATTACTACAAGTCTGTGTGATAATTTAAAATTGCCAAAATTTAAACATAATCTAAGTATTTCTGGAATCAGTAATTGCCAATCGAATGTCCGTTTTAAAACACAATTTTCGTTCAAATCGAGAACCACTGATTTCATCACCGACATTTCTTGTTTAATATTAGATCAAATTACGGCAGATCTTCCAGTTAAAAATTTCAATTTAGGAGCTTTAGAAATTCCTATTAATATTAAATTAAGCTGATCCTAAACCGCATATATCGAATAAAATAGATATCCTTATAAGCGCAGGTATATTTTGGAAATTGTTATGTGTAGGTGAGCACCGACTAGGTAAAAATAAACCAATTTTGCAAAAACCAAATTAGATTGGGTGATAGGTGGACCGTTAAACACAATTAAAAATGAAAATGTAGCTTTAGCGTGTGCCAACGTTTTAGAATGAGCAAATATTCAGAAACAGTTAGAATTATTTTGGAAGATTGAGGAATGTAATATAGATAACCGTAACTTATCGAAATCCGAGCAGCATTGCGAAGATCATTTTATAAAAACTACCTTTCGCGATACTGCCGGGCGATTTACAGTAAACATTCCCTTAACTGCTAATGTGTCGGAGTCAAGAAAAATGCTTTAAAACGATTGTATTCTCTAGAGCGTAAGTTAAATCGCGATCCAATTTTAAAGAGAGACTACTCAAGTTTTTTAAATGAATACGAAAAGTTGGGCCATATGACTAAAGTAGTGTAGTAGTACCGTTTCTGGCTCACTTTTGGCGCGAAATTTGAATTTGTAGTGGGGATATTTAAATGTCTGTTGTCCTCGTTTGCCTGCAGGGGCGTCCGTGCATGATCGAAATTGTTCAAGGTCGCTCGGGGACGTTCGGGGTGGCTCGGAACGAAGAAAGGGACGGAGGCGCGGTAAGTCAAAGACCTTTGCCCTCAATTAAGTGCACTGATCTAGATTTAGGTTAATAGTCCTTAAATGCAGGGGTGTTTAAAGAGTTCGTAATTATTCGTGAAAAAACGATGTGTACTATCTCACATCGATATAAAAGGGAGAATCGAGTGAGGTGGTTTATTGAATATTCTGCTATTAATCAAGTAAAACTTTATAAATGTCATACTTTGCAAGTTTAAACAAATCGGCACATGTACTGCCCTACTTAAGTGTCAGTAATTTGATTGTTGAAAAAAGTACGAGATAGTGTCTTTAAATAAAATCGATACAATATACGGAGAAAAAGTTGAAGTTCGGTGCGACGAATTCAAGACCCTTCTTCCGCAACGATTTACTGACATCATTTCTATTGAAGACATCAATAAAATCAATGGAGCTATAAGATCCGGATCAGTCATTTTTGGTTAGTCGAGGTCCTGTTGGTCAAACTACAAATATTGAATTTATTGAAAAAGGCGAAGAATGAAAAACAAACACCGTCTAAGAAAATATTATAACTACAAATTAAAAATGTATTTAAAATCATTGAAAGAATTGTCTGATACGATTGAATTGTATGAAATTAAAAATTGTTAATAAAATTAAATTTGTAGTCTCAATTGTCTTATTATTTGTTAATTGTAATGAACTGGGTTGCTTTAGTTTATTTAAGCTGAACACGAATATAAATAACAAATATATTGAAATTAAAGTTATTGCTCTTGCATGACATTGATTGTTTTGCATTGAAATTTGAATTTTAAATCGAATGTTTATCGTTAAAGACGTATTGCTACATATATTGTATGATAGATTTTAGATGGAATCTTACTACTATTAAATCTTATTGAAGAATGAAGAGAAAACCTCTAATTATAATATTAAGACTTTCATGAATTAACTTTGAATAGTAGAACAATAAATCACTAAAAATTTTGATATAAAAAATTGTTTAAATTTGTTAGTGCTTCTTCAAATTTATTTTTGTTTTAAAGGTAGTAACATAAAAACTTTTTTAACGTTTGAAAAAATTAATGTTAATTATATTGGTTTTTGTCTTAAAATTATTTGAAAGACACTTCGCTAATGAAAACGCACTGTATTGACATGTGTTTTAAACTACTTGTTATTCAATTTTAAGTTTTATTGCACTTACATTTTTTTTTAATTCACTATTTGCCGACCTGTATAAGGTATTAGAAAATAAAAAAAATACACTTAAAAAATTTTATTTTTTCGATAAGAAAAAAACATATTACAAAAAACTAATTCTAAAAAAATGACAAAAAAAATATATACATATATACAAATGATTAAAAACTAAAATAATATACACTACAACACTAAAACTTATGAAAACAATTTATATAGTTCACCCAACTCTATAATGATTTTTTTTGTTTTTTTCACTTTATTTTTCATTAGTTTATATTTTTTTATAATGGATTTTAGTTCACTTTGCTGTGCCTCCAGTTCTTTCCATTTGTCCTCAATATTCTCCATTACTTTTCCTCTGTACGATGCCTTAATATCAGCCACCTCGTCCTCTTCATCTTTTCTATATCTTCCTCATCGGAGGATTTTTGGTACACCTCCTTCAACTTTCGCCAACTTTTTCCAATTGGTTCAGCCTATGAAAAACATAATGTAATTAATACATGCAACCACAAACAGAATTATTGATGTGAACATATAAAAACATTATTGGCCGGTTGCACCAACGCAACTTAAATTTAAGTCTTGCTTAAAAACTTAGGTACAATTATTAAAACCATAGCAACAATTGTTTTTAAGCTGAGGTTCACTTTAAGTCGTGTTGGTGCAACCGGTCATTACTTACATTTATGGTGAAGTCCGGCACATGGATCGGAGTAGGAAAGTTGTCCAAATCTACGATTTCCGGTTGAGGAAGATCATGTGAGGGCTGTAATGGTGGTGGCGATATCATTTCGTAAAATGATTCTTGCGGCTGAAAAAATAAAATGCATATTTAGTATAAGTAATAACTAATAATAACCTATAAAAGTAAATTGGCAGTTCTTCTAACTGAGTTATAGATACTTACAGGATAAAGAGAAGAAGAAGAATTATCTATCGCGTTTTCCATCATTTCCTGCAATCCAAATGGTGCCTACACAAAAAATTTGTTATATATATGAGTTGTTTTTATCGTTTCATGTAATAGTAATTTCACTAGTTACTGATAGAAATTTATTATTACTTACCGGAATTACGACATCACTTAAAATGGTCACTTTCGGTGTTTTCTTTAAAGATAGTTTCGACATGTTTGTTTGTTTTTTAAGTTAGTTGTACGCGAGATTGTCAACTGATTTTCTAAACTGGCACTCAACGTTTAAATGTAATCAAAAGTGATGAATCTGCTAAAACATCCTACTTCATAATTCTGAAATAGAGAAAACAAAGAAAGAGAGCGAATGAAAGAGATGGATATATAATAAGACGCAAGTTAGCACTTTGAGTTCAACAGCATATGAACTTTAAGAGAATCTAACAACGGATGTCGCAAGAGGCGCTATTTGCAGATTTGCAAATTTAATGTAAGAAGAGACAAGACTTCCCGTGAGAATTGTTCATACATAAAGTGCAATGAATCTTTCATTAACATGACGCTTCAATCTGTAAAGTGATTTTTTTTATAAATCACATTTTGGACATATTCAATATTCAATAAATAAATAGGTTTATTTAAGTCTGATTTACATTCAATATTACAAGTATTTATTTACAGTCATTTACAATTGGTTCGTGCATAACTAACTTTAACAAAGATAAAGTATTCTCATAATCATTTAAGTTAGACGAGGGCCATCTTGCACTTTCTGGTCCGCTAGTCCAGCCGAGCGGTTCCTCAGATGTTTTCCTCCCTTTCGAAATGTTTTCGTTCAACCATGCCCAGAGGTCAGCATGTTTTGAATTTTGGATGGATTAAACTTGTAAACGATATTTTTGAAATTATTACAGTGACTATAATCTTAACAAATTGACAATCAGCCACATATGCCGATTCACATATCAATTCATCAATCCAAGTGTGAATATTTCTAAATTTGTTTAATATATTTTCTACAGAATATTGTAAGTTGAACATTTTAACAGGATTATATTTTGAGGCTAGTTTCATTACATATAGTTTGTATGCTTCCTGACGTTCTAAACTGTGTTCATTTAAAATTTTATCGAGTTTATCGATATTTAGTGTTTCATAATTACGTTTTTTACATATATTAACAATTGTCTGTACATAGTTTTCCAATATTCTTCTTTTTCTAACAAACAGCATAGTTCATTTACACCAAGGAGTACACCACGAGTTGTTACAAATGAAATGATCACTTCGGAGATAACGAAATCATCTTTGTTAAGTAAAAATTGAAGGATTCTTTTCCACTCTCGGTTTTAAAGAACATAATCGATCTTTTAAAATGGTCCTCGTAAATTACTTGGATTTGCTCCTGAATTTCCAATTTAATTTGTAGTGGTGTATCCATCACTATTGTTTCATTAAAAGTGAAGCACAGCAACTTTACATTCAGTTAATGAAATTAATACTGTCCCAAAAAATTCACCGTTCTTTTTTATAATTTTCCCACTATAAATCATTTATTGCATACGTAACCCCACGGCTTTGTATCGGTACTATTCCCAAGCATACGTTTGTCATCATAAGGGTTGAGAACCACTTTGTTTTGGTTTATAGAAAACACATCGTGCTTCTTAGATTTAATCAACCTTTGAGTTTTTTCAATAATGTTTCTATTGAATAAACAATCCTTATAATCTTCAAACGTAACTGCTTTGATAGAAGACCGAGTGGATCCTTTAGATTTTTGAATAATCTTGTTTGCGAGTTGTCATCAACAATATAAGCATACATTTTAGATCTTAACCCTACAAACTCTAACATTATTCTACCATTATTCTCATCTTTCATTATACCTGGAATTTTTTTATTTTTAATTCAATTTGATATATATTTTCAGAATCATAATCAGAAGTATCGAATCTATTACTGTCTCTCTTAATATATTCATATATGTCGTCAACCTTAAAATGGTAAATTAAACTGTCTGTGTCGGTATAAAGTAACTTAGCATTTGATCCAAAGGTGTTTACGATATAATCATAGTGAAACTCATATAAAAACGTTTTAGATAAATCTAAAATGCTAAATCCTACGTAGATGGGTTTGTTCATATATACTTCTAGTTTATTCATTTCTATAATAGTCGTATCTTTATCAAATACAACAGAACTGTGAAAATTTGGTTTTGATATTAGCGAACGCGCTCCCATCGACCATCCCATTTTGTTACTAAACGAATATCTTTATGTTTTCTTACATTTTCCATACATTTACCATATATAGCGTTAATCATTAGTTTATAGAAATCTTTTTCAAAATCATTACTTGACTGTTGACGTAGTTGCGTATTTAAATCAATGTACTGTTTTAACCAAGGCGATTGTTCAAATTTAAGAACTCTATGAACTTTTCGTAGATGCATGCCCAGGTTTAAATACATTTTTAGATTTCTATAATGAATTACATAGTATACCTTTGGATACAAAGTTAACAACAATTTTTAAGTTTAGAGTTTGAATTTGGTGGAATCAAATGCTCTGGCGCCAACGGCAAATCGCTATGCAATTCATGTAAGTATTGTGGGTAGTCTAAGTCACATTCGACTATATATCCTACATTGAAATCGTTTGGGGTATTTAAAATATCGGAAATATCAAAGTTTGTAATGAATTCGAAACCACCAAAGGGTAGGTATTGAGACATACAGGCACCATATAGGTTGTTCACATCGTAATACATTAAATATGTACTTTCCTGATTTGGGTCATATCCGGTCTTCATATATTTATTATTTGCTTTTGCATATCGGTTCGAACATTGAGAAACACCTCCTCGAATTCCTTTCTCAATAAAAGGATAGTGTCTATGTCAGTAATAAGTTCTAAAGATATTTTTGTTGTTTTTAACATAGCATCAAAAGTTAATCCCGGGGCCGTGTAATAGTGGAGGGTCGAGAGAATATGTTTTTATACAAGTTTCACGGAATGTTTCAAAAACATCTGACAGAAGTAAGACGTCTGTTTTTAAATACAAATCTGAGTAATCACCGAGCGTCTGAATATTGAAAGTTTTCCATACGTTAACAGCATGACAATACTCTTTATCAGAAATGTGTTGATCTAGTAATCGATTATAAAATTTATTTTTTGGAGGCAATTTTTTTCGTTAAGTTTTTCCCAACAATCAATATAATCGTAGGGAAATATTCCTTTTCTATTAATTAAATTGAATTCTTCAATACTATTGCAATTAGATGCAGTTATTAACTTTTGTTCGTTGCTCAAATTGTTTGAAAGTTTATCTAAGCTTTGAGACATAAATCGGAAAGAATCTACGAACCTGAGAGAAATATTTGTTCCGGAAACTCGTTTTGTGAAAGATATATACTTTTCTTTATTTATGGGCAACAATTTAATAGTACCTTCAAAAGATGTAGATATTTCTTTTATAATGAAGTGTGCATCATACCCGCTCAAATTATGAAATACCACAGGTATTACATGATCGTCTTTGTAATTCAAATTGCAACTCTGATGAGCTGCTCCCCTGAACTGACCTGTCTGATGATTATGATCGCGCACACGGGTTTCATTATTTGTTATAGATTGTTTACAAATATGACAAGTATCGGTGTTAACAAAATCGTGAGTTTGCATAATGTCAAGACTAGTCATCGGGACAGTTGTTCGTAATATATCATTGCAATAAAAAGCAATACTTTTCAACTCATTTACGAACCAACGAATACAGTCTTGTCCACGATATATGGAGAACTTTGACAAACTATTATCGTAGGAACATTTAAAATAATAAGCTACACTAAACGGAATATGTTTTTGATATGAAGAAGTTTTGGTTTTTTGTAACACCTGATTGGTCTCACCGTAAGCTTCTAAAATACATTCGAGGTCTGCATATATGGAAAAAGAACTTTCTCTTGGTAACGATAATTTTTAAAATACAGAAACTTATCTGATTTTTTGGTAATTTGATTTTACAGTTATTGACCTTTAAACAATTCACCTTATGTTTTTCTAGTAAAATGTCTGACGTAAAGTAATTTAAACACCGTTCGCATATGAACAACTTATGTGAATCAAAAGATAATTGTCTCGATAAAAGAGCTGACATATTTTTAATCCAAACGAAGTGATACATTAAAAATTCATCATGCAATGTATTATTGATAGAATTGGAGTTTGAACTTAAAGATATCATTAACAAGTTAATTAATTTAATATCATTTTCATGGTTAGTGGTTAGCGAACAAGGTAAAATTTTTTTATTTTCGATGCAATAAATATTGATAGCTACTTTATTAAGGTGTTCAAATTTTCGAATATCTTTTATTGTGATAGGAAACTGAATACCATCACAATTTAATACATCACTGAAGTGAGGATAAGAAGACATTCTGTTAGAATTTTTGTTGACTGGAAATAAAGCAGAAACAACAGCCCAAAGAAAACAATTACTATCATTATTTTGAACATTAATTACTGCATGTTTATTTTTAATAAAATCTGGGACTGACACATAAGTTGAGTATCCTGCTTTTAGAGGGTCATATCTGTTTATGTTAACTTTTAAACCCAAAATTTCTAGTAAAGCCCATCCAGAATCTTTTTCAGAAAACTCTTGCAATTTTGTAATGAGTTTATCTATGACGTTGTCATGATACCATTTTTTTAAATTAGTGGTACAATCAATAGGAAAATTTTTAGTAGCAAAAGTTTTAGTATCTACATCTCCATTATTAGGTTTTATAAAATTTGCCGATAAAATAACATTTACTTTAATCATAAAATCATTCAAGACTTTCTTAATTTTGATTGAAAAACATTTAAATGATTTATTCAAAAACACTAAAGGATCCTTAATGCTGACATTTGATATCATACCCGTTCTTATTCGGTTATTGAAGCATGATTCAACGTCTTCCCACTTCACGTTGCACCTTTTACGTTTTAGTGTTGCTTTTGTTGACAAACCAGCGCCAGATTTGATCAGTAAACTCTTTCTAAGCTGCTTAATTTTAAGTCTGTACTGTAGTAGGTATGCTAAACTTGCTTCTAGGGATGAAGATGACTCGAAAACGTTATCCTTGTATATTTCGTTTTTAATTGCTCTTCGAACTATTTGTATAGTGCGGTTGATATAAATTTGTATATTATCAATTTCTTCCAATTTCTTTATTTTATCTATGTAAACACGTAATACACTTATTGAACGTTTGCACAAATTTGTCACACACTCCATTAGCTGATATTGGAAAAATAACACGATACCTGATAGACGTACTTATATATTCAAAACAAAGTTGTAACATAACCCAGGAAATGAAATTGTATACTACATACTATAGGTTAATGATCTAAAAAGCGGATAATGACCGTTGACCTTAATTTTGTTTAATGAGCTAGATTAAGGACAATCACATTGAAAATGATTCTCTTCATGGAAACGTAATTTGATGCTTATTACTTCCGGTGGAAAATTTTTAGATTACTTTGAACATTTCAAAATTGCTGACTGTTTTAAAATCCCTACTAATAATTTTTAGAAGTTACAATAAAAAAGAGGAAAGAGGGGTTTAAAAATAGAGAGGGTAAACATATATATATATATTCGATACAAACTAAGATTAATTGATATTAACACTCGAGATATAATATTATCGTCTACGCATACTGAAGATGAACGCGTATAAACATGAACTACCAAGAGGTAAATTAATACATTTCATTAATGATTAATGTTAATTTTTTTTAATACTTATTGCAGGGATGGTACAGTGTCCTGTGGATCCATTCCACATTATGCTGCGGCACCGATTAACGACCCATATGTGGAAGTGTCACCCGCAAGAGGCCGAAACAGCAAAAGAAGCCGACTATCAAAGGAAAATGAAGGAATGGCAACAGTGGGAAAAAGAAAGACCGGCTCCCATTCAACCCGTGGTCTCTGCAGCGGTGAACTTCCACAACCATTTGAAAACTGGGACGAAGAACCCCCCGCCCTACGTATGTGCCGCAGCCAAATGGAATTATAAAACCAAACAAAAATGAAATATATTACAAAAATAAATAAAAGAAAGAAAAATTATACATTGTTTTAATTTTTATTCCCAAACGTATTATTTATCTATTAATTATTAAGAAATAAAGCAAAATCTAAATATGGTAAAATATACCTACGTGCATATGTGCTATGTGTAATTTCATCGGTACTTTCAATACTCTGTGGTTGAAGAACTTGTAAATCTAAATATGTTAAAATACGGGGTGGACCATGAAGTTCGTCTGCAAAGTTTTGTATAGCACAAGTTGACTTAAATTAGTACTTGTTTTATACAATTTTTATTTATTTCAAGGTATAGAAAAACATTAGAGTTTTAAAGTGTTTCTTGCGCAAAAATTTTGATTTTAGTATACCAAATTTAACTTCCGATTAAAAGTTTCATTTTTAAGTGTCAAATATCATATTTGACGTCATATTTATATTTTAAGGATTACATTTCACTTCCGGTCTCATTTTTTGAGGTGTCATTTTCTCTTCCGGTTTCAATTTTTGAGGTGTCACATTTCAGGTTACGATTTATCAATTTTTGAGGTGTCAGATTTCACTTACGGTTTCATTTTTGAGGTGTCAGATTTCACTTACGGTTTGAAATTTGACCCATCAGTGTGATCTGACACCGTAAGTGAAATTGACACCTCAAAAATTGAAACCGTAAGTGAAATCTGACACCTCAAAAATTGAAACCGGAAGTGAAATATGACACCTCAAAATTGACCGGAAGTGAAATATGACACCTCAAAAATTGAAACCGGAAGTGAAATATGACACCTCAAAAATGATTAGCTTCCGCCGCCAGGGCAAGCCCCTGACCCCCTAGGGCCCCCTACTACGTTTGCCCCCTTTGGTGAAAACAAATCATTTACATCTTAGTACTTTTATTTTATTTTATTTTTACATTTTAAAATTATTTCATTATAAATATGCGTTCTGTGATTATCTTCGAATATATAAGAAATGTTTTTATTTATTTCTTCAATTCTTTTAAGAAATCTATATCTATCACGTGCCTTTTCTTCCCAGTCTCCTTTTCTTGCTTGCTGGTGAGCAAACTTCCACATTACTATGTTCTTCACTTCGCATTCAACTCTGAACCGTACAGTTTTTCTTTCATTATGTTAAACTTTAGAATATCTTAAACTGCGTTATACATATTCTATATTGTACCCCCTCTTATGCTGTTACTGTTTGGTGACGTTGGGAAAGATATAAAAGCCTTCATAGTATTGATAAATTTTGAGTTGTTCTATTACTACTATAATAAACGTAATAATGTGGATGTGTTATGCCGAACAATCGTGGCCTAAAGCTGTTGATTTACGTAGTGCTGTTGAACGGTTGGTAGAACACTTTACTGCTTTGGAGTTTGATGCCGAACATGAGATTAACTACAATCGAGGGTTTTATACAGAGGAAGAGTGTTATGTCTTAGCAAAAAGTATAAAAGGTGTGGCTCTTTGTCGAGCATACTTAGCTGATATACTCACCGTCGAGATTTTAATGGATTTGCTGATTGATGTGGGATTAGCTCAATTTGTTGAAGACATAAGGGAATTTGTTGATGTTGATGAAGAGTACAAGGAGAACGACAACTAAAAGATTTTTTTCTTATTGTAAATTTTTATTGTAATTTTTAACATGATTGTAAAATATTACTTTTATTAATAAATAAATAAATATCATATTATTTTTTTTAATCTTTTATTGAACACTACAATTTACACAAACACCAAAATTATATAATTAACGTATACTTATTGTACTAATGATACAATATTTTTTATTGGAATATATTTTACAATTCGATCGTGAAGAATCAAACAGTATGCTGTGGTTTTATCTGGAATAATTAAATTAGTTTCAAATTCTACTCTTATATCTACGGGTCCTCTTTTAAGATCATCTTTTTGTTTGGAACAATCAATCACTACTATGGGCGCAATTTCTTTAAATTCTTCTCTCGTAAATATTGGTTCAGTTTCTTTATAAAGAAATGCTGATTGAAAATCAGCAAACATTTCATAAAGTAGTGCAAACTGATTTTTTTAAATTCAGATTTAAATTGTCATACGGGTAAACGGTATCATTTAGAAACACTTTAATGTTACTTAAATCACAATGATCGAAACGACTACAATTTTTTGTTAGTTGATTTTTTCTATCTGTTTGAAACGCTATAATTAAGCATTGAGGTTTTTCTACGGTAGTTTTAATAGCCCACGTATGCTTTTGAGTTTGAGGTAATAGCGGATACTCATGTAACTCTCGACTTCTGAACGGAATGTACAATTCTCTTGCATGCTTAACAACGTCTAATAATCTTAGCTGTTCTTTAATTGCGACCGATATATGGGGCATTCGCCAAGCTATTTTATGTAAATGAACCTTCACATTTTTGTTAAATCATTTAGTATCAATGCATTATTATCAGTATTGCTTCGAAGTAATACTAGTTCTTGTCTCGAATTTATTAATACTTTTTAAAATCGTCGCACAATCCTAACACTAATCGAAGCGGTACAACAATATCAAAGTATCCACTTGTTTCATCTATTAACGTAGAACTTTCTTTGGAAACCAGCCTCCATTTTGTAGCGCTCTGCTTTGTTCATTATTATAAGAAACGTAACCTTTCAGAACAGAAGTAATTCCTGGATTTCTAACGCGATCGACTACGTTTCCAGCTATTTCTAAACGAATTTCATCGAATAGGAATAAAATGCCCATGTTAATAAATTTAACATTGCTTGTTTCCACAACGGTTTCTCCGTCTTGTACTTCTACTTTTCCTTGAAAATGTATGGAACTATACCAAGGTAGGGTGTATACTTCCTGTTGTTGAATAGGTATCCTTATTTCATCGTTGTTATTGAAAGAACTTGATGCGTACGGTGGGTGGGTTCGTTTTTCGGCGTAGGAAATAGCATTGTCAAATAGAGGAATTTCGTTAACATTCAAAACTTCAAAATTCATTTTTTTAACTCGTTCGTAATTTAAATCCCAGGGACTTTAAGAAATCTCGATTTTCTCTTGTTAACTGTTTCAATCTTGATGTTCGAATGACTGATTTTCTTTTCTTGGTTGTATTTATGTTCTTGCCAACAGATTTGTACTTATTAAACACTATACCCATAACAGAATTTTATCGAATTTTTCGTAGATGCAAACGTACTGTTATCACTTCTCCTCTAAAATTGACTATATTTCCATCTTGATCTGTTATTTTAATAGTAACTTGGTCTATTTGCTTGGTGTTGATTGGTAAATAAATAACGTTAGCGGGAGCTTCAATAATTTTATAACCGGGAGGAACTGATGGAAAAACTCGTGAACAACGTGCACTTGTTCTCCGTTTCTGTATGCACCAGACACGATATTACATTCGATACATAAAGCATTTACTTTAGATATTTTAGATGGAAAGTCTGATACATAGGTCTTACCTGCTTTTAGTTTTCTGCTTTTAAAACCCAATAAAGTTCCAACTGAATCTGATTTGGTGAAATCAATATCGAAATTAGCTTTAACTTGACATCTTAGTGTGTTGTTGTTTCCATCCAGCTTTAAATGTATTGGTGAATTGATTCCTTTATCGTAATACCCAAGTTCTCTAATTAAGTATTTATTGAGATCATCAATTTCGTAAGCACCTTCACTTATTTTAATAATAGATTGTTTACCGTTTTGCAGCGTAAAATAAAATTTGTTATTAGTGTTATCTACGTTTGCAATTGAATTAAAAGTTTCTAAATTAATCAACCCCAATACATATTCACTATCATCTAGTATATTAGGGGATAATAACTACTAGAAAGTATTGATTCTGTACCAGACAATGTAAACGTTAGTGACATGATATTACATACGCTTTAATGAAACAACTGAGTTTTTAAAGTATATATATTAATAGTTATACAAAAATTGTAAACATAGATGTCCGCAATTTACAGTATTGAATGATTGAAAACTTTTATGATTATAGTTTATGTCACAAGGTCCATTGCTGTTTAAATAACTTATTAATTCGATTGGTGGTTGTAAATTTCCAAAAACTATCAAAATAAACCGAACTGTTTCCAAACTTTTTATATGCAGTCCAATGTGTTCCTTCTCCTTCTTCATTATCTAGGTTTACTATACCGCATTCGTTAACACGAACTTTATTGGTAGGTAGGGAGTTTTTCATAAATACCCCTCTAAAATTAGATATATCCAATAGTTTTACATATTTTTTTAGATCCACGTCGGTCAGTGCTCGTTTTGGAAGTTTTATTGGTAGTTTTTTCGAGAGTTTTGTGGTCCTAAAAAGACCGAGTCCTTTTTGTATGGTTTCAAGTATAGTCCATTTCCCGACTTTCCTAAAGCAATAGATTCCATGGTTTTGTTATGTCTTTGATTTTCCTCTAGTTGTTTTTGGCTTGTTTGGCATCATTAACCGCCTTTGCTATTCCTGCTGCACCACCACTTAAAGTTCCCAAAGCCCCGAGTGCAGTAAAAATTGGAATTAAGGGTAGAAATCCTCCAATCTTGGGTATAGGTATTACTCGTGTTGGTTTTAATATCTTTTTCCTTTTAATGATTTTATTGATTTTACTGCTGTTTTGATAGCATCAGATGGATTGTTAAACTTATATCCTTTTATTGCAGATTTTGTGACTTTCAGCACGTCTTTAAATTTCAACCCTTTTCCTTTTTTAATGCGTTTCTTTGCTTGCGTTTTAAAATTTTATTTTTCTTAAAACAACCCATGCCGAGTTTTACTTTAGCTTTCATCGCTGTTCTACACCTAATGCTGCAGCTTTTTCTCCAAACAAAGCGTCCGATGAATGAACTCTCTTTCGCTTTCTCTAATAAAATCAAATCAGCTCTGTGTCTATTTTCCAAATCGTTATGGTTGTTATAGGCTATATCATGAATTTTACAAGCTTCGTCGAGCTTATTAACACCTTGATCACCTCTAGCTAATCGCTTCGAGAGTTTTGTTCCAGGACCACAGAATTTATAACCCGGAATGTGCAGTTCGAATGGCAATTTATTAATAACGGAATTTACAAGACCGTCACCGTGACGATTCTTCCTGACAATTTTACTTTTTCTAACCATATTTGGTTGCGAAGAGGTTATTTATAGTTTTTAATCGTTCAAGCGCACGATCAATACTAAATCAACTGTTTAAATGTAATTATGTTTTTATTTGTTTTAAATCAATGTTTCTATTTAGTTTTTAACAAAATGCGCACTGTGCAACAGCCGATAACTTTAACGGTTTCTAATAATGATTTACAGATTTCTGAAACCTGTCAAAGACATGGTGAGTTATTACCGTCTACAATACGTTGTCTTATTGTGGGACCCTCGAACTGTGGAAAACAAACACTATGATCAGTTTAATTGAGCACGGAAACGGGCTTCGATTTGAAAACGTTTACGTTTATTCTAAATCTCTCTTTCAATCAAAATATCGCTATTTAGAAAATCTTTTAAAACCAATCCAAGGTATCAATTATTTTGCTTATAACAATTTAGAAAACAACATTCCATCTCCATCGCAAGCAAAATCAAATTCCATATTCTTCTTCGATGATGTTGCTTGTGACAAACAAAATTTAATGAGAGAATATTTCAGTATGGGTCGGCATAAAAACATAGATTGTTTTTACTTGTGTCAAACTTATAGCCGTATCCCAAAACAGTTGATTCGAGACAATGCAAATTTTTAATACTATTCAAACAAGATATTATGAATCTGCGTCATGTATATGAGGATAATGTCAGTGCTGATTTAACGTTCGATAAGTTTAAAGAAATTTGTTCATTATGTTGGGAAAACATATATGACTTTTTAGTTATAGATAAAGAGAGAGGTATTGATTCGGGTCGATACAGGAAAGGATTTGACATATTTATTCAACCGCTGAGTTCTAAATAAGATGCACAATTATTAAACATTATTTAATTTTTAATTTCCTCAAAATAAACTTCATAAAAAAATTTTGAGCGATTTCATAGACGTTATTAATTATCTGTTTAAAAGCGATTAACTACGTTTAGTACACTTCACTGTTCTGTTGAACGGTTGCAAGTAAACGCTTCAGCAGTTAAGTCGCTGTCTTACAAATATTGTTGTATATAAAGAAAATATTATACTATGAGTTCTGCAACTACTCATTCTAATGAAATAGAATTAACAAAAGATTAATTAAAAACGAGAAGAAGTAAAGCGTAAGTTAGAATTACTAAAACAAGATGAGGTCATGCAGGAGAATGTATTCCTTCCGATCACTAAACGTCTAGAGACAATATCGGATCACCTAGAAGGTACAACAGTTAGTCATAATTCTAATAGTGCTTTACTTAGACCAAGTGCAAAATTAAAAAGTGAAACTGATTCAAGTCTACATGTTGCTTCAACATTAAAAACAGAAGATAAACTAAATTCTAAAATATCAAAGCTTAAGTCGCAAATAAGTGCATTAAAACATGATAAAGTATCCTTTCCGGACTATGAAGATGAGTTACCTCGTGATGCAACTTCTACACCTAATTCAAATGAAGAAGTCTTTATTGCAGAACTAAGTGAAAACGATGATTTAGAAAATTATAACTTTGAAGATTTAATTAATGAATCTGTTAACGAGAGTAAAAAGAATATAGAACACGTCATTGATACAGAGGATTATGAAGAATACTTAAATAGTTTTGATGAATTACCGAGAAATTATATTGATGCTATGATTCGTGATACCAAAGGAGCATATGATCACAGAACTGGAATACGACACGATAGTTTTGAAGAAAAATATTACATAGGAAGTTCAAAAGTAGATTTTGTGGGATCAGATATAAAAGTTGATAATCACTATTTTAAAGGCACCCCAGGATTGTATGAACTATTGTTTAAAAACCTTCCTAAAAATACACGGATGAAGATCTGTATGCGTATAAGGATATTTTAGATATTAGCAACGCATGCAGGCGTCATTTTAATCCTAATGAACGAATTGTTGGAACAAAGTCAAAGAAATATAAAACTGTTATCGGGCCTTTATATTTCAAAGGGCCAATAACAAGATATGATTCTCCAAGAAGAACAAATGTAAAACTTGGTACGGGCATGTTAAAAAAGGTTAGCAGTTCACTTTTCGATTATGTGTATTGGGATGACCCTAATGAGTTGGTTGACCGACTAAAATTGTTAGTAGCATCTCAGACTGCTGGTAACACCAGTCATAATAACGAAATAGTATCGATAATAGAAGAACTTCAAGAAGCAGGTATAATATACTGAAATGACGTTGGATAAATTTGGACGTCATATAATTAAACATCCTCAAGTATCTGTAGTTAATCAAGACATGTTTTACCATCACATCCTAACGTTTACATCCAATAGTATTTTTAATAGTAAGTTTATAATCCCAACCCCGTATAACACCGATTACGTATTTCCACTACGATATGGACTAATTGATAATATATTAGTAAATAGAAACGACGTCGTTATTAATATAAACGATAACACATTATCAAAAGAAGAAGCAATTAACTATACACTAAAATTAAATGATAATATATCATTTCAATTAGATAATGATATTGAACAAGATATGGTTCCGTTAAAACGATACGGTTTGTTGACTATGAATTACCTTTAAAACAAAATGATGATACAAAGCAAGATAGTACTCAATCGAGGAATTTGCGGTCTGTGGACAATGAATTATCATTGAACGCAGCGAGAGCACTTAAAACTACTACAACAGATAAAACCCTGTTTGTTGAAATAATTCTTAAATGTCCAATAAATTTTGAACAGTATTCATAATGGCTCCACGAAAGCAGATTAACAAGTATAAACCATCTAGAATTAAGGAGGACGTGGTGTTAGAGTTACATAAACCAGCAAGAATTAACTTCAAAAGGCGACGGGTCATCGTAAAAGGTATTAACGAAACCCTACAAGCTGATCTCGTTGAAATGATTCCTTATGCGAAACAAAACAAAAATTTTAAGTATATACTGGTTGTAATTGATTGTTTTTCTAAATACGTTTGGACTGCTCCTATCAAAACAAAAGATGGGAAAGATGTGACAGAAGCTATGAAATTAATCCTCTTGCAACTGAATGCTTCCCCAATTCATTTACAAACCGATCACGGTTTAGAATTCTATAATAAAACGTTTCAGACTCTTATGAAGAAAAACAATATAAATCATTATAGTACTTTTAGCACAAAAAAGGCCTCGATAGTCGAACGTGTTAATCGTACTTTAAAAATTTATTGTGGAAACAGTTTAGTTTGCAGGGGCACTATAATTGGGTAAATATATTACAAAGCATAACAACCCGATACAACAACACCTATCATCGAACAATTAAAATGAAACCATCCATGGTTAATAAGAAAAACGAAAAACTTATATTAAATTCTAATTATAGTAATATAAAATTGCTCATGTAAAGAACAAATATTCAATTGGAGATCACGTTAGAATAAGTAAACGTAGACAAATATTTCAAAAGGGTTACACTCCAAACTGGTCAAATGAGATTTTTGTAATAAGAAAAGTTAAACTAACAAATCCAACTACTTATCTATTAAGAGATAAAATAGGCGAAGATATTCTTGAGGATTCTACGAAGCAGAGCTTCAGAAAGTGAAACATCCCGATGTATACTTGATTGAGAAAATTTTAAAAGAAAAGGAAATAAAATATATGTAAAATGGTTAGGTTTTAATACAAGTCACAATAGTTGGATTGATAAAAAAGTATCGCTTAAGTATGCATGCATATAAGTAAAATAATTGTAATAATTCTGTAATATAAAAAATACGTTAAATATAACAATTTTAATGTTCTACTTTGTTTACTTTATATCCTGAAATATCAAATTTCGCTAACCTGCATTAGCATTCTACATTAATTGAGATGAAAGTTCACTAACCCCGAAGTAAGATGTGAACTTAATTTAGGGCAAAAGTCTTTAACCTACAGCGACCCCGTCTCTTGTCCCGTTGGTTCAATTACCCTCGAGCGGTCTCGAACTGTCCCGGACCGCCCCAAACTTCCCCGCGCGACCTTGAACAATTCCGAGCGACCTTGAACAATTCCAAACGACCTTGAACAATTCCGAGCGACCTTGAACAATTTCGATCATGCACGGACGCCCCTGCAGGCAAACGAGGACAACAGACATTTAAATATCCCCACTACAAATTCAAATTTCGCGCCAAAAGTGAGCCAGAAACGGTACTACTACACTACT
>JALBCR010000890.1:0-56606 GCA_030710515.1 Abscondita cerata | reverse complement strand
CTATCAAAACGTACTTCGTTCAGTTACGTATTCACTTCACCGATTTCAGTATTGTAACATTTATTGTCAAAATTTATTAAAGGAAATAAAAGCTTTCCGCGTTCGAATATTGTACCGATAAAGCATTTGTTTACAACAATCACATATAATTTGTATAAGAGCACTTGATTATGATAGGTAATGGGTAAAACATGTACATTTACTTATAATTTATTAAAATAATAAAATTACATTTAGGTAGTGTTATTTTGAAGTATATTTAAAAATGTAGTTATAGTTGGAAGCCTACCCTCAAAATGTCATGCATTTCTTTAATTGTTTATGATCAAAGATGTAATGAAGTTTCTCCTATTAAACACATTAAAGTCGATTCTTACTAATTGGACATATAATAAGTTATAAGACTGAGTTTGTACCGTGGTATGCAAACGTAGTTTTTTGATTCACTCGAAAATGTTTCAAAAAATGTAATAATCTTCTTTCAGCTTATTGAAAACTGTGAAATCACCTTGTTTTTGTGTACGAATAAATCTTGAACCCAGTAATGTTGATAGCTTATATGATTCTATTTTTTCCTGCGACAGAATCAATATTCAAATGATTTTTCACAAGTAATTACTGTTCTTGTGTTTTCCATTAGCATTATTACTTATTTAGATCAATCAAATACAGTAATAGAAAGGTACCCATAATTAACTCACTTCTACTGTAAGTTTTGTATTTTATGATCGTGAAAATTTTGTATCGGAACTCCGCTTCTGTATCAAAATGTTACCTAATAAAATTGTCTAAAGCAATCTCAAGTCGTATGAATTCTGTCTTACTTTATAAATGAATAACTTTAAAAAGTTAAAGTGTTGCATATTGAAAACAATGTATCGAGTATTGTGAGATTACAACCAGGCTCTTCTATATGCTTCGCACATTGTAGAAACTATAAACGATTTATTAATATCATTTCAAAGCACTTAAAATCATTTACTTGTAATTTGAACAACAAATTGTTTTTGTTCAAAGTTTTGTGGGATTGAGAAATTGAGGTTATAAATGGAAGTAAACAAACAATATTCTGCAGTATCTAAAATGTTTCAGTATGTACCTAAAGTACTGTAATATCCTATGCAGTCACTAAATTCATCCTTTCTTAAAAATGGGTTTTCATACTGGTTACTTCGACTTTATTTAATTTGACATAAAATAATAATTGACATTGACAGATGTTTGCGGACGAAAAGTGTTTGCGGACGAAAAGTATTACAGTTAAAAAAGTGTTACTTTATGATTATTCAGGAGTACGTAAAACTCAATTTTTATAATGAGGTCGACGGAAAAAAATAAGAATGTCGCAAACTTGATGGTAATTAGAAGAAAATATTTCGTTATCATTTATTGAATCACAAAACCAAGATTCTGTAACAGCTATGACATCATAGTTAGATTCTAAACCATTGATGTAAAACTCGCTCAATTTTGAACAAAGTCCACGAA
Organism: Abscondita cerata; assembly: GCA_030710515.1. Classification (NCBI taxonomy): domain Eukaryota; kingdom Metazoa; phylum Arthropoda; class Insecta; order Coleoptera; family Lampyridae; genus Abscondita; species Abscondita cerata. Next base: position 55,118 of record JALBCR010000890.1, on the reverse strand, counting down.
CATTTTGGTAAAAAATATTAAAGGAAAATATTTTATAAATGGGTCAGTTGACTAGTTTTTTGCATTAATGATTTTTGGAATTCCATCAAAATAACGAATTTTAAGTTTTTTCACCATCGGCAATTCTTTGATTCATGACGGTTTTCAGGTTTTATATGTTTCCATTTGCTTTATTGTCCTATCAAAAGCTATGCTAACATTTTTGTCACTTCGTGATTCTGAAGCTCCTTTGCATGTTTGATTATATTAATTGCTTCTTCCTTATTTTCCAAAAAACCTTAATAGGACGGGGACGTGGTGCATCCTTAATGAAACGACCTAGTCTAAAGATTTGAACCTCGTCTACTTTCTTAGAATGGTTAGTAACGCGCAGTACTTCATTGACGATAGCGCAATCACTCGATTTACGTTCATTTGCATTAACAGTGATACATTGTTCATTTAAGCCGTAAAGAATAACATTTTTACTTTTTATTTGACGATCACTGACCTCCTTAACCACATTTTCAAAATTGAGGGCTAGATGGTTTGCATGTTGATCAAAGTCATATTGCAATTTTTATTTTCTCATCTAATTCTGATGTTACCTTGCCTGTGCCTTCCATGTGCTGACGGAGTTTGGATTCTTGAGACGTAATAAGTTCGTTACAAGCCAAAACATCTGCTTTAATGCTGTTGATTTGTAACATAAAATCATGTTTTAGAGTGTCTTGAGTCTCGCGAATCTCGGAAATATCATCAGCTATTTTTTGTTGGGAGGCAACTATTAGTTTGATGTCGTTTCTTAGAAGTTTAATTTCATTTAGAGACTAATATTTAAAACGTCAGAAGGTTTATCTTCTTGCGTAGAGCTACTACGTAAAGATCGAGCAGAACGGCAGTTGTTGCAATTCCAAGTTTTTTATTTTCAATTGATAATTTAAAATCTTCCTCCTTCAACCCGCTACAACTTTTACAATGCATTCTTTGCAAATATTACAACGCACAGATAATGTGTTAGAAATGTTAGTTATACATGTGGCACATTGATTGGACATCGCTAAGTTTGTTTATAGCACTAAAGACAATACGGATTAAAATTACAGATTTGAGTTTGAAGGGACGGAACACTAGGAGTTACTCTTCGCATCTATCGAGACCCGTCGAAGATGACTTATAAACCGCACAAGACTGGGTCGTGGATGGGTTAACATAAGAGTACAGAGGAGTATACAGAAGCGATATAATATAGCTTATAATTTGTTAATAAGAATTCATGGCCAAATATATTGCAATGCCAAGAAATAATCTCTAGAGATAGAGTGCAGCGAACAGAATTTCACCAATGTTTTAAATTATATATCGAAGAATAACAAGATTAAATTCTTGTGATATCAGTCACTCACCACAGTAAAAGATATACGAATCATCTAACGTGCTATGATGTAATTATTACTGTTTTAACATCCGATTAAATTATTATTAAATATTAAACACTAATGCACGTTTGCAAGTTCACGTTCAAGGTTCAAGGTTCAAATAAAAAAAAATATATTAGACTGAATAAAGTTATATTATTATTATTAATTTGTCGATCGTTGTAATTAAATTATGTACTTTTTAATGAATAGGAATTTTCAATATCCGTTTATAACCAATCAGTATAACCTTGTAAGCTGAGCGCATAGCTGTCATTGTACAAATCATAAACACCAACACCAACATTTAAAAAAAATTACCAAAAGTAGAATGTTAATATATTCTCTTAAAGTGCGGTTTTTAATGCAAAACAGTTTTTTAAAAGTTACGTTAAACTGCCGAAATAGAAAAACAAACCCTTTGAACCTTGCGTCTTTGTGCTTAAAATACATACAATAATACATACACATAAGACAACAATTACAACAAATCGACAACAAAAATAATAAGCAATAATGCAGTTTATCATTTATGATCACGATATAAAAACAGAACTAAACGTGCTTGTTACTATGAAAAATAATAAGATATTAAAATAAATACAAAAATTAGATATACTCTCAATTTAGTGAACGCGTGCGTTTTAATACCAGAATGATTTTTTGTAAACATGCTATTAACTACCAATTATAAAAGAACATTAAAAATTAAATCGATGCTCATAAATCTTTTAAGTTTAAAGATTTATTAGCACAGCCTTCTAACAAATGGTTTCATAATTATTCGATCAAAAAAGATTAAACCTATTTTCTAATATAATAGGATATAATTTACTCTTAAATAAATCCAAATTGAACAAAATATGTAATTTCTAAAAAAACTGCTAACACGCTAAAGTGTAGCTAAATTGTGAATAGAATATTTTTTTATGTTCAAAAATGCGTATAATGTACTAGAGAAGATAATAGTCCCGTTCGGCGTCTCGCGAATCTTTATTATTCAAATACAATCACGACTTTGCAATATTATATGGTAATTATATGCTTTAAACGAATAAGACCACTCCGAGCAGAAAAACATGAGCATAAATCGTGAAACAGTCAAGATTTGCAAAATTTCTTTGTCTAAGCGCAATCTTTGTACGTCTAACAGGTGGGCGTGTGAAAATACCTAGAATATAAAGTAATTAATGACCTCATTTAAGCTTTCATACGCTAGTATTTCCATTTTTTCCTAATTAAATTAAATAGAAGTACAAGTAGGTACATATCTAGTCTAATTTGATTATAAGATTATAGACTACCTAAGCCGAAATCAATGTTAATTTTGTTTAATGGCTTCATAAGTCAAGTATGTTTTGCGAACTTGTCAATTGTACATTATATTTTTTTTTATTCTTTAGTGTACGTACAATTTAAGATACAGTGCAGTCGTAAAGTTTTTTTTAAAGGTAAACAGGAAATGTTGTATGTCCGTTCATAGTGCTATAATTAATTTCAATGGTACCTAGTAAATCGTATTCTGTATAAATGATTACTCTTTAATAAAAAAAAAAACTTTATTTTATTTTTGTTTATGTTAACGATAATACGGTGTCTCAGCCCGTAGAGGTTTATGGAGTTCGGTTGTAACAAAAATTTGAATATCTAAAATTAGGTATTATTGATCACATCCTATTGCATATGAGTCTTATTTATAACAACACAGATCCGATTTGATTTTGAGCATAATTTGTCAACCTAAAAGGGCAATTAACCTACATAGATTTTCCTATTCTTGAAATATTTGCAAAAATATTTATGTTAGACGTTCTATCTTCAAATAAAAGTTTTTGTAATTTAGTTACACATAACTTTCCGCATAAACTATTTTTTGATCTAAGTAATTACTGAGGCATGACAATCACGTTACATAATAATTATTTTAACGGTATCTTCAAGAACATGAATTATACAAAAACAGTTTCTTCGTACACAATGTTGGAGTTCTGCTCAAAAGCTTGTTTATACTATATTATTATTATTATTAAAGAAAGATAAATTGCGAAGGCAATCCTATTACGCAATTTCAACTATAAATATATATATATATATATATATATATATATATATATATATATATATACAGGATGTTTCATTAATCAGTACAGAAAATGAAACTGGAGATTCAGTTACAGCCCCTTAAAGATGTGTAAAAATTCACATTAATCGATTTTTTTCTGAAATGACTTGAAATAAAAAAAGAAATCTGAACATTCAAATACTACTACCAAGAAGCCTCCATAATTTCATAATTTTATTCACCCTTGTTCTCTGCAAGGGGGTGAGTCTTACTACCCTTAGAGTTTTTTACCAGAACTTTTTAACTAATTTTTTTTCAATTTTAAAATTCAGATTTTGGAGGGCCAATTCAATTAAAAACTTTTTGTCTCTTAAAAATTTCACGTAAACTCAATACTTTTTCACCAAAAATAAATTAAGCGAACTTGCAGAATTTTTAATTAATAAGTTGCGTATGCAAGTTTGACATAAATAACAATATTATTATTAACTATCATTTTAATTTAAATTAACAATATTATTTCAGAGAGTGTTCAAAATGGGCACCATTTTCTTGAATACAGGCTCTTATTCTTTTGAACAAATTTCCGTTAACGCTACCTAGCATTGCCACAGATTGTCTAACTCTTCAGGGGAGGCTTTAAGGAAATTTTTTTTATGTTAAACCCCCCTTTAAATTTTGCAAGGAATCTCCAGTTTCATTTTTTGTACTGATTAATGAAACACCCTGTATATATATATATAAAGTACGCAAGAGGTTGTACAATAGCAAACAAACACTGAGAATCACCCGACAGCTGTTTCGTCCTTTTGGGACTCATCGGGAGTGAGAGAACTCGAGTGTAAGTTCACTATTGTACAAACGCGCGCTGTCGACTATATGCCCTACCGGAGGATCACTTGCCAACTGTTAGGTTGGCTATAATTATTAAAGAATCGACTATGTAACTGCTTTACATACCTGTCGGCAAAGTTGCTTAACATTTTCGTACGTGAACGCTTTCACGAGTCGACACTACATGTCGAAAAACTTATCATTTAAATATTGTGATCCTCCGGTAGGGCATATAGTCGACAGCGCGCGTTTGTACAATAGTGAACTTACACTCGAGTTCTCTCACTCCCGATGAGTCCCAAAAGGCAAAGCTGTGGTGATTCTCAGTGTTTGTTTGCTGTACAACCTCTTGCTACTACACAGGCGATTCGAAAATTTTTATACTTGCCAACTGTTAGGTTGGCTATAATTATTAAAGAATCGACTATGTAACTGCTTTACATACCTGTCGGCAAAGTTGCTAATATATATATATTATACTAGCAACTTTGCCGACAGGTATGTAAAGCAGTTACATAGTCGATTCTTTAATAATTATAGCCAACCTAACAGTTGGCAAGTATAAAATTTTTCGAATCGCCTGCAGAAAGTACGCAAGAGGTTGTACAATAGCAAACAAACACTGAGAATCACCCGACAGCTGTTTCGTCCTTTGGGACTCATCGGGAGTGAGAGAACTCAGTGTAAGTTCACTATTGTACAAACGCGCGCTGTCGACTATATGCCCTACCGGAGGGATCACTTGCCAACTGTTAGGTTGGCTATAATTATTAAAGAATCAACTATGGAACTGCTTTACATACCTGTCGACAAAGTTGCTAACATTTACGTACGTGAACGCTTTCACGAGTCGACACTTAGATGTCGAAAAGCTTATCGTTTATATATGTATACATATATATATCATCCCTACATTTCTGCGCCAACACATTATGTTTTTGCATGTAATTTTGCGTCAACCGCTTTGATGCGTCAATATATTAACGCAGAATTACAAACACTTGTAATTCGGTACCGGGCAATGATAAATTCTTTTACATGATGAAGGTTGCAGCTATATTTTCGTAGGCAAATTGGGTCCGGTGCCATCTGTTCTATCAATATTGGACTTGCTCATATTCTAGTTTTTAGGGTGACGCAGCAATGGTCACAGCGTGGTTTTTAAGCTATATTTTAGTTTGAGCAAAACTATTTTGGTGGCGCTAAACGCTGACTGTGTATATACCTGTTATGGATATTTCTTACATTCTCTTGATATTTCTGCGTCATGTCAATTTGGCAATCCCGTAATACCGCCAAACCGCTGAGTAATTTAAAACCAAGAAATAAATAAGTTTGATCCCAACGGATGTTGGAAAACGCATCTAGTTTAAAGTTTTTTGTTTTCAAGACATATAAGGTATGTAATCAAATTTTAATAATTTTAGACGAGCAAATTTTAAACTCACTGTAATTGTACGTATGTTACAAGATCAACGGCATAATTCAAAGTTGCGTATTGTGGCATTCAGTAAAATGCCTCTTTGAAAATTATCCGGAAAAACCGAAAATTACAAAGTTCGTTTTTTTTTATTTGCTTATTTGACAAGATAATTGCAAACAATTAATACTTAGTCAAATTCTAAATACGACGTTTGGTCTTTTGGTTGTCATCATCAACTTTATGTTTTCTTATGGGCGCCTTCTTCAATTGTCACATTTTTGAATTCGTTTTTTAATTGCGATTTGGACCATGTATCCTATATTAAAGTTATGCCTCGTTGTTTGGTGGAAATAACATCAAATTGTTTTTTACAAAGAGTGCCTTGAAAATGAAATACATACTTCAATGCGTTTTAAATTCACAACAACCGTTCTTCAATATATTTTAAATTAACAACACAGGTGAAACTAAATTGTAAATAACAAAGAAATTATAAAAGGTATTGCAACCGTAGGTGACATTAAAATAAATATCATAGAAACGTCAAATATGTGTTTATTTTTAAAGAAAAGTATCATTTCCTAGGCACTCTTTGCAAAAAACAATTTTCCGTCATCACCAAACTATAGCGGAATCTTAACATATGAGACATCATCAATCTCAATAAAAATGCGAATTCAAAAATGTGACAATTCAAAATGGAGCCTATAAGAAAAAAATAAAGTTGATAATGACTGTCAAAAACGAAACATCGTATTTTGAATTTAATGACATCATAATGTAGAGCTTAAAAAGTAGCAATAACAAAGTGTTCATTGTTTTATCCAGACGAAGATTATATTTTCCAAAAAGGAAGTATTCTTATTTCACTATACTTTCTCCAAAAAATAGTTCGGGATCTGTTGAATTAACATTTTCATAATGTATTTTTGTTGTTAAAGGACAACGCCCCTATTTATACTTCGCGGGTTGTGCGCAATTGGATACGAGAAAATAACTTGGAGCTGTTACACTGGCCAGCAAAAAGCCCAGATTTTAACATTATCGAAAATGTTTGGGCTCGAATACTTGCTGTTATCCGAAGACAACAAGGGCCAAATTTTATACCAGTAAACCGTAATGCACTAATTGCAGCCATTGATACCGCATGGGAAACGATTAATATTAATTATATTGATACCTTGATAGCGTCAATGAGCAGACGCCTCCAAGAATGTATCAATAATAATGGAGGTCACACCCATTATTGATTTCTTATATTTATTTATATAGTAATACCTTTATTTAAAAAAAAGTTTTCATTTAATTTTAAACTATAACTTGGTATCTTAATTATAATTATGTAATAAATTCTTGTCAAAAACTAAATATATACGTTGACAATAAGAATTGCCTTAGTTTTTATTTTCACTTTTATATTAACTACAGAAAAAAATGAAACGTCATAAAATATACATTTTGTAAGGACTAAATATTATGAATAAAGAGTTTAATGATTTTTTTTAACAATGACAGATTTTGATTATGTTTATAATTTTTTTTATTAAACCTATAGCATGTCTATTATTTACTGTTTTTGAAATAAAAATTCATTTTCGAAATTCTGACATCTGGTTGCCGTTCACAAAATGAGATAGGAAGTTGAAATTTAATTAATCTTGTAGTTTAAAAAGATCCTTTTATGGTAGGTGTTCTTTGAAATAAAAATCTGTGACGGTATTATTTCGCAAGTGGTTGATTTGTGGATCAACTTCTCCCTACAGTATAGGCAGCTGTGTTTATACTCATGCGTTTGAATATGAATGTTTGGTTTGAGAAGTCTTCTGGGGATTTTAGTTGTTTGGAATTGCCAGTTCCGATGATTTGTCTACTTTTGCAAAAGTTACACCTCATTTCCTTTTTACTGACTATCGCGAAAAGGTGTACATAGAAAATGCTGTCTAAAAATTGAACAAGTAAACATGTGCTTTGAAATAGCGATTGAAGTAAAATCATCCCATTTAAATTAAGGAATAAGTCTTCAACTACTGTTCCTGTGTAAGTACCTTTATTTTACTTTCCTTTGTTTTAATAAAATATTTGCTCTTACGGGTTCTATTAATTGCAGGCATCTTTTTGTCTTTCTTTTGTAGGTTTTTCCTTTTGGCTTATTCTGCTGGTCATTGCAGACGTACTCCGTTTTAATTAGTCAATGGATATATTTAATTATGGTTATGCTGACAATGGAATTTCAACCTACCTTGGGACCGCCTTCGAGTCAAGGCTACCACTCAAGATAAGCCGTTTATCTAGTTCTTTGTAAGCAGCCCAGCAACTGTTACCAACGGAGTCCATGTTGGTTCTTCCTTTTTCTTTATTGGATGATCAAATATTAGATTTGGATACGAGAGCTGTCACATCCGCCGATTAACTGTCGAACACCGAAAACTTCCTCGTTATACAAGCTAAGTTAATTTGTTTATGCATGTCATTTATAAATTTTGTCGCGTCTTATGTATTTGTGAACTAGAAAGATCTTTTAAAGTACTTGATCAATTTTTGTGCGCTTTTAATCTATTTAAATAATCGGCCAAGGTCCGGTACTTTCCGTAATTGTTCTTAAATACATTTTGAACAATATTTGTCACGTGAACCGCTCGCAGGGATTAATCGGTGACTGTCAAATACGCTAACTTATTTGGGGCGTTCGTGCCTCGAATTTGTATTCGTGTCTTAAACTCGCTTTCGTGAATTATTATTATTTGATAACTATATTTTGCTATTCATTCTAAATGATATTATCTATTGTTGTGTCTATGTGTGTTAATTGAACTTAGTCGCTATAATAATATACATATTTCTATCCACGTACGGTTTGTTTCTGTGTCTACGAGTTCCTAGTGGCTCTAGATATTTCTTATACGTAATCCTAGGTGGCGCCTTATAAATTATTCGTAGCAGTGTAGTGGCCTTCCTTTCGAACGAATCTCAATCAACCCACGACCACTTCCGACTAAGAAGAGCTACCGGCAGGCCTTCTAGCACTGCTATATATTTATTTTTTTAGTTTGTTTACAAATAAACCGTAACAAATCATTGTCTGAAAACCATTTTTAAATTGACACTAAAATTGACAACAAAATTTGTTACAAAATGGTATTGCTAGTTTCTATACCTAACCTAAAAATTGTTGCTATCGATACGAGAAATATTTTTTAAATGTTGTTTTTGATGCTTGTTAATTAATAGAGTGACTTATGAAGTTTTTCTGCTATTTCAAAGTGCATTATTTTTGCCAAAAACGAGCTAGAATGAATAACAACGGAAGTTATGCTTATACAAATCAAAAAATTATTTATTTTTTTATGCATGAAAAGTGCGATCAAGTTGTTTAGTAAGATTTGCAGAATATTTAAGGGTAACCCTTCACCTAACAAAAAATGGATGTAAAAAAATTAGAAACGAATTATAATAAATGTTTGAAACGGAGATCTTTTGTATTCAGCACTTTGTAAAGAAACGCTTTCCAGTGTTGCTGTTTGTGCATTCAAAGTTTATTGATTTGTATAAACATTATTTTCGTTATTGTTATCCATTATAACTCTTTAACAATAGTATTAAGTTAATTAAATGACAAGCGTCAAAAAGTTCATATTTAAAAAATTATTTCAATTCATAGCATTAAAATTTTTCGTTTTTTGGAAATAATTCTAAAACTATTTAATTTAGGTATTGGAACATCTAGCACCACTTTGTAGCAAATTTTATTGCCAATTCGATAACAGAACGAAAAATACGATGTTCCATTTAAAAAATTGTATTTTTTACATATTTAGTTTACGCTGAATATTGTCAATTTAGAACCTGTTTTCAGACAAAGATTTTTATTTCAAAAATTACCGACGATAAAGGGATCTTTAAACTACAAGGTTAATTAAATTTCAACTTCCGATCTCATTTTAAGTAAAAAAAAAGCAAACATGCGTGTTTCATTCCCATCAAAAAGAGGAGAAACAGACACCCTTGCTTGCTCTCTCCTTGAGAGCGGGCTGCTCTAGCATTTAGTAGCAACTAAAACCGGAAAGGGATGCACGTGTATATGTACGCATTCACATACACCGGGAGTGTGCCTAAAGGATAAGAAATTTAAGGAGTGTATAAAGAACAGAAGAAGTTACTAGCTCAGCATTCACCAGCTAACTTATAGTTACCGCGAAAAAATCTCTGAAAAAGACGCGGCAGACCAGCCGACTCTTGTAGGGATCGAACCAGAGTCTTCCCAATGGTAAGTGTTCGTCGTAGGGAACTTTACCACTAGGCCACAAACCTGGGTCTATTTCAAGTAAGAGTTACAGCACAATGTATAATACGCTACGTTTCAAATCGAAACTCCCACTTATCCGCGTGACCTCAGAAGATCAAAACAGCCAGGACGAGTTTCGCTTGATCGTAGCGTTTTGTTTATTCTGTGGTTACAGTCTATTTTGTGAACGTTCACCAGTTGCTAGAATTTGGGAAAATAATGTTTATCTCAAAAACAGTGCAAGATAGATACGCTAAAAAGATTCAGAAATAAAATGCCCATCTACAAATATAAAAATATATATAGTGTTTCATTTGAAATAACAAAGTGAATAGAGACTTCCGGTATAACCGTGTAGTCTAGTCGTGGCCAGACTTTAAGCAAAGCAAAATTAACAAATGATATTTTACAACTAATTTTCTTTGCAGGTTTTTAGCTGCTGAGGCTTACATACCTACATATATCTGTCTGTGCTGGTCGAGGCAAGTTTTTATTTTTAAGTTGTGCCACAACAAAGTTTTTGAAGGGCGGCAAATCGGTGCAAATATTATATTATTTAGTATTTTTAATTTTGTTATGACACCACAATACTCCTCCCTTAGCAGAAGCTAACATTAAAAATTTGTTTAGAAAAACAGACTCTCCGCCCTAAACAAGTAGTTGTAATAGTATTTAATTAGTTAAATATTTAATTCACCACTATTAGGTTCCCGAACGTCTTTGATTAGGAAAACTGGCTTAAGCCTATTACAAGGTTGCGTGTTCCAATCACGTCGGGGTTACCAGTGTAGATTAATCCATGGTGATACAATTAATTTCAATGTACTTAATCATATTCAACATGAAAACTTTGTTTTGTTTTTTTTTAAAGTCGACAACAACAATTAACAAAATTCGTAAAAAAACATGAAAACCAAAAATAGCTGTTTATGATACAAATGTATTGTAAAGCAAATAGAAGTCGCGAGATAAATGTTTAGCCACGAGAGCTGTGCATAGTTTTATCCAACACCTCCTTCCGTAAGAGTTCTTAAAAAATCATCAAAACCCGAAAATTTTATATGTTTATATGTATCATATTATATGTATCAAATAAAAAGAAAAAGTTCTCATCCTAAAAAAAAGCAAGAGATGTTGAAGAAGTCACATCGAGTTTGCTAAGAAGAAATCCAGGGATACTTATTTATTTATTCCTATGGTACATTTTCATTATTGTATTGTGATGTAAGTGTTATGTACGGTGCCCCATAAGATCAGTATTGTGTGGTGACAAACTATGATTTACGTTTAACTTTAGTTAATGTGGTGGATATTTGTAGAAAATATATGTTTCTGCGACCTAAGAATATTTCTCACAAGAGGTTGTTTTTGTGCTATAGAAATAAGAAATGCACAGTACAACCAATGGTAAGTCCATTAGGAAATATCCTCCAAGACTGGCTTTTGGTAAACACGGGCTGGAAGCTAATTTACGTGGTGACCTTGTTTGGAGTCTACTGGACTTTTGACGAATTTATCGATTCTTATTGACGGTTTTGCAACCATTTACTTCGATCTTTTTATTTCTCGAAGGCAAATCTTCTCGCGAGCAACCCCTCCCCGCTGTAATACATTTTGTATTCAAAATGACTGTCACTTCTTTTTGCATGTAACAAAGCATTTACTTTACGAAGTGAAGCTGCAAAATACAGAAATTAATATTCTAATTCCCTAAAAACTAAGTATAATTTACAATTATAATGAAACCATTAGGTACATATTCTTTAAAAAAAAAGAATAAGTGAATACAGTGCAACCTCTTTAATCCGAATACCGCATTGTCAGACTTTATTCGGTTTATGGAATTGTTCGGATTAATGAACATGCAATTAAAAAAATCATATACCTAGCTCATGTTGGTACCTATATATTTTATGTTATCCAAACATAAGTCAAATAAGAAACAAAATGTATCTATGTATTTATTAACTTTTATCTAGCGCAGTAAAAAAAAATTTTTATTTTTGTCTGTTTTTTTGATTTTAATTGCTGCATGCTGAGCTTGGAGCAGGTCCTGGGTGCATTATCTAAGATTAAAATTGCATCTGGATTAAGGTTAAGCTCCTTCAATTTACGTCTTACTGACGGAACAAACTCATTGTGGAACCAAAAATATCTCTGGTTATCCACGCTCCCCGCTGACCTTGGGATAAGAGGGAAATTTCAAAGTTTCTAAAATCACGTGGTTACAAACTCTTACTTAGAACCAAAAATCTTAATTTTCTTGATACATTTAGGATCCATTTGAATAATAAAAATTCTTGAATCCGAATATACAGCGTCATCGCCAAAGTCCGCACCAAATGGGAAACTTCTTTATTATGGGTTTTTTGATAAAAAGTTATTCTTCATAAAAGTTTGCGCATTCTCTAAAGCTAAAAAGCATCAACACAATGTGGCGAAAGACGCGTAATATACGAGGTGCACTCGAAAATTTGATTTTGAGTCGAGAGTAAAGTGCCCTTATTTCGGTAAATATCAACAAATTTTATTTGAAAAGTTGTTCTTCATTAAAAAAAACATCAAGATTTAAAGTCATGGACATTTAGGAAAAGTTTAATTTTTTTTAATTTTTTTTTTAAATAGTGGTTATAAGAAAAAGATTTTCTTTAAATGATAATTAAACGACATCTTGTATAGAACAGTTTTGATCAAAGCCCGAGACTTCTATTGTTGTATCATCAATAAGATATTTATTAAAAAACATCAACTCCGAACAATTATTTTCTCCACTCTTCAACTTCAGAAAAGCCGTACTTGCAAGCATACAAGACTTCGAGATTTAAGTCTTTTAGCAGGAGGGTTCTCAATATCATTCCAATTGGTTAGTTTTTGTTAAGTTGGCATTTATAACATTGTTTGTTGAATTTTTTATGGAGTAATATTATCAAGACGAGTGAGAGGCGACGGTGGCGTATTATTATATGTCAAAAAGAAAGCCACTCGTGAGGAGTAGATTTAGTAGTTCCACTAATTACACGCATAATACAATTCAACTGGCCATTTTTTTTTGTATGATAGTGTAGAATAAACTAATGCAAATGCAGCTGTACGAAGTATTTTTGCATTGCTCCCCAAGCTGTTCCAGCTAATTTTTGAATGGCATTATTTCTTGTTTTCATTTTTGTTTGACTTTTTCTAAATGATCTTTGTAAACTAAAAACGTATCTAAAGTTACTCCCAGATAAACTGGGTTAAAATTATGGTTTAACATTGTATTATTAGAGATAACATTAAGTTTTCTGCTTTTTTCTCTATTACTTAAATGAAAACAAGAATCCTCTGCCTTTTTTAAGAATGAGGGATAAATGCCATTTTTTGAAATAATTCTTTCAATTTTGAAAAAATCCGAATATTGACGCCATCGGCGTAGACGAATTTTCGACATTGTAAAGAAGGATGATCAGAAATATATACATTAAAAAGAATAGGTGCAAAAACAGATCCCAAATTTTTCAGAAATTCTGGATATGGAACACATCAAGCTCTTCTGAGATAAGTGTAGATTTTCTTTTCTTTTGTAGACACTTTTTCATCTTTTTCTACTTTTATTGAGTTTAAAACATTAAACTGGAACTTATACAGGGTGTTTCTGAAAGGTGTGTACATGGCTTTACCATAGGTTCTCTGGCCCAAAATAGACCGTTTAACACCAATTTACTTATAACCAAAAGTGCACCATAAGGGCGCCAAAGGGCGTCAAACTTTCCAAAAAAATATTGTATATTTGGAATAACTCGAAAACGGTTCGACGAATTTTCTTCAGCTTTTGTATGCTGGTTGTCTGCTTCCGAAGACGTTTTTCTGTGTAATGTAGACAAATTTCTGATGCCAGGAAAAGTCGCTTTCATACGGGCACTGTAAATAAATGATAATATTTTAACAACCGGCAACGATACGAAACCAAAATAATTCTGACAAATAAAACAATTTGAAAACTTGTTTATCTCTTGTCAAATTGCGCTAATGTTATTAGTTCGATCAGAAAAAAATTAAAATCATATTACTGCAAAAAGCATCCATACACTTAAAAATTCAAATAGACTGCTAGTAGGCTATGTCATTTTAATTAAGTTCACTAAATTGATGGAGAATTGAGATACTCATTTCCAATTGTTGCGTCAAAATACAATAGTTTTCATCATAGCAAAACAAACAAGGTGTATTAAATTTTGTTTCTTAGAAAGGATTGGTGCTTAATCAACACAATGATGCACCTATAAAGACCACACCAGAAGAGGTTGACAATGTTTGGTAAATCATGCACAAAACTCAAGTACATCTCTACATTGCCCGTAAACAAGTTGAACGTTCGATAATGACTTGTCACATCATACCGAACAAAGGTATTCATTCATGTCCCTACTGTGTGAAAGTGGTCCACCTACTTATTGAGGAAGGATTGATTTTCTTGCATGTGTTCAATACTGACAATGGTTTTGCAACATTTTTATAGGAGACATATTAGCTTAAGATTCTTTAACGATGAAGCTTGGTTTCACGTTAATGGTTTTGTTGTTTGACAAAACATACGCATGTAAAGTTTATAAAAAAAATATTTTGTTAAAGTGGTTCCACTATACCTGCAAAACAAATTTTTAGGAGTCGGGCCATGGTTTTTTTATAGTTTTGATTTTCTCTTACAGCCCTGAAGAATTTAACTTTTGAACAATGACTAAACAATATGGAAAGAACTGCGTGAGAGGACAGTTTGTAAAATAGATGAGCTGAACACCCTTAAATGTTATTAAGTGTTATCATCGGAATGTTGCGTACAGTACAAAAATGTGTCAAAGTTTGTGTGAACAAATTGAAGATTTGTCACAACTGTAGATTACTGTAAATTAAATTTGCTTTGCTCAACTTATGACAGATTTTTTATTTATATTTTCATATTGTGGTTGATTGATAGATAAAATGATGTACTACATATGTATGCTTAGTTGCCTATACTATAACCGTTCATAAGTCATAAATGCATGGTCGACGGAAATAGTATGCTGTGTCGCAAGGGCAGAAAATAAGCTTTAGCAGCCCGCAGCTGATAGCTAAAAGACTGCTAAAGCGTTTTATGCAATTATGACATACAATGGTTTTTCGCCTACCAAAAAAAAAAAAACAAAAAGTAGAAAATAACAAAAAATTAACAAATACAGATAAAATTTTATAACAAACTTCAATAATAAAAATGACGCATTTATTTATTATAGCAATTAATGTTAATTATCCCTTGATTCGTATTATGGATAGTAATATCAGAATTGATAGGTATTTGATAGGTGTTAGAAGTGCTAGGTGTATGGTTTCTTATTTCTATGGATGAAGTTGATGGTACATTGGAATTATTAGCAGTTCCTTTATTTGACCAGAATAAGTTAACTTATCAGTTGTGTTGTTTGTGCTAGAATTAGGTTTGCTGGTCTTGGTTTGTCAGGATTTTTTTAGAACTATTAATCTTATTTGACAAGCAGTCATTAATAGCAATACTTAATAGTATTAAAACTGAGTAACTTTCATTCAATTATGGATCCTGTTGAATATGTTGATGTTGTGGGTTGTAAATGCTTCCTTAAATAATTGTGTTCTGGCTGTGTTTGTAAATTACATTCCTTCAGATGTTAATGTGAATAAGTTTCAGCTATTTTTTGATTTATTAGAAGAATACTTTTGTGGTAATTCTAGTAAAGTAATCATCTTAGGAGATTTTAACATCACATATTTTAATAACTCATCTTTTTATTAATTATTCTAAAAGTAACATTATGCTATATTGCTTACAATAATTATCTTCGTAGTGTTGAACAATCTATTAGAAGAAATATTAAATATTTTGGAGTTTTATTAATTCTAAAAAAGGAAAAGTAGAATTCCTGGCTATATGCGTGATGATAATATATATCGTTTAATGATCCACAATCTATAGTTAACGCGTTTGGTATATTTTTTAGTAGTGTCTACAATCAAGATGTATTAGGTAATATAAGTACTCGTTCTTCTAGCACTACCTTACAATATGGTATTTCTCCAAGTATTTTCTCTAAGTATTTTAATTTAATTTGCAAGTGAAAATGATATTATTGCTTGTATTAAAAAATTGGAAAACAAATAAACTGCAAGCCATGATCAACTACCTTCTTTTTTTTATCAAATATTGTAGTAGTGTCTTTGCTATAACAATTTTTTTGATTGATTTGATTTGGGGTAAACGTTATTCAAAGATGCGCACCCAGCCGGTATATAAACTAATTTCGTGCATCCGATGTACTGCTAGTCGCGGTACATCCGATGTACTGCTAGTCACAGAATTTAATTAATTTAAGTTGTTTTCATGTGATCGGGGGTAAACTGTGTTGGTTGGTAGGTTACAGTTATTACAAGTTATTTCTTTAAAAAAATTACACTCATAATAACAATTTCAAAAACAAACTTTTTTTCTCACGTAAATTGTTGTAATCATGTTTTTTTTGTCATTCTTATTTATGAGCGGGGAGGATAGTGTTTTGTGGAGGAAAGTACTCGGACAGGAAGGTACGCGGGTAGGAACGTACGCGGTGAAGAAAGTATTTCGGGGAGGAAAGTACGCGGGGAATAAAGTGAATACACCGTAAATTATACTAATCGATAAGTCTTGAAGAGAATCGGAACGGACTCTAACACTCCCGACCCTTAAGTCGGACCCGTTAACCCGCAAGGTCAAAAAAATAAAACATGGATATTTGCACCAATCTCGATGAGTAGATCATTTTTCACTTTGATCCATTTAAAAAAAACGTTGTAATAACTGTAACCTACCAACACACACATGAAATGATACCCATTTGAACTTCTAATTTAACTAAGATTTGTCGCAGAGTGCGTGTCGTGTAAGCTGCTGCCCAGGTCATCGAAACCGGAAAATGCTCAAGATAGTTATTATATGAATAATTTAATTGCACAGACCTGTATTTTTAAGATAATAAAAAACAACAAGAGTTCCTAACCTCATTCAACTTTTTTGCCTGTGGGGGGTTAAAGGGTCCGATTTAAAGGTCGGGAGTATTACCGTTAGATTATCTCGGTTGGGGTCGGTCAAACCGAACCTCTACCCTAATTTGTTTTCCTTCATTATAAGATATTCAGAATCATCTGTTTCCTTAAAAAATTAATGCAATGTTCTTAACACGTTCGCACCGTAGCCGTTTTTACAGATACTTCAATACAGCCGTAACAGATTTTGTTGGTTTGCATTTCATATATACCGGTGGTACACGACGGCCCCGAGAGAACGAAAGTCCGTCACAGCCGTCGTGCACCACCGGTGGTACACGCATATTTTTCCAGTTTATGCGCGTAGTAACTTGTATCAGAGAGTTTTTCTTTAGTATGTATTTAGTGGCATATTCAATCATAACGGTGAGGTTATAATTGATTAGTGATATTAAAAATGAATACAAGAACTGCAAAAATACTGGAAGCTGCAAGAAATATTGCAAGTTCATCAGTAAAACATGGTAAACTAAATCAACAAAAATATAATGCGAGCAAAGATAGTTCTGCATTTAGTCGGCTACCTTCATTTGGATCTTCAGATGAAGAAAGCGACGGTTTTCAAGATTCTGAAGATTCTTATCGGTAAAAGTTTATTATTACGTAATATGTAACCAACTATTCTATATATGATTCTTTACGCAGACAATCTGATTGTGAAAACAGCGGAGAAGATACGGACTCCAGTGATCAATGTAGTTATGAATCAGATGTTGATGAAGATTCTTCTGTATCTGTTCCTACTTGGGGTACTGTTGGAATCATTACTAATAAATTTCCGTTTTCTGTAAATAGTGGCATTCAAACAAATGAAATAGATACCACTGACCCGTTCAAAATATTTCGAATTTTTTGATAACGAAATTGTAGATATCATAGTTGAGGAAACAAATCGATACGCATCACAGTGGATCCAAGAACATCCTCAAATCTCACGGAGATCAATGGTGCGAAATTGGAAAGAAACAAATAGAAATGAAATTTTTAACTTTTTGGAATTTTGATGATAATGGGAATAAATCATTTGCCAAAAATGCGATTCTATTGGTCGAATAATAAAATGTATAAACACGATCTAATTCGCAGCACTATGAGACGTGATCGCTTTGATTTATTATTAAAATTTCTCCATTTTTCTAACAATGATCTTGTACCTCACAGTAAAGATAGGTTAATCAAAATCAGGAATGTTATTCAAAAATTTGCACTAAATTCCAACGCACATTAAAACCAGACAAAGAAGTTGTTATTGATGAGACTATGGTACCGTGGAGAGGTAGACTATTATTTAGGCAATACCTCCCGGCAAAATCGCATAAGTATGGAATTAAAATATATAAATTATGTACACCTGAGGGTTATACATACAATCTAAGCGTATATTGCGGTAAAATTCCTACAATGAAGGTACTAGTGAGCATGGACATACGTACGATATAAGTATCAAGCTGATGGAAGGACTGTTGAATGAAGGAAGAACACTATTTGCTGATAATTTTACACTAGTGTAAAATTATCTGAATTCCTCCTTCAAAACAATACTTATCTTTGTGGTACACTACGAGCAAATCGGAGAGATAACCCAAAAAGTGTATGCAGTAAAAATTGAAAAAGGTGAAATGTATGGCGAGGAAAACAGTAAAGGCGTAAGAGTTTTTAAATGGGTAGATAAAGACCAGTAATTATGATAAGCACTATACCTGAACATTTAGACCAATTAGTTTCTACGTGTTCTCAAAACAAGAAAGGTGAAATTTAAATGAAACCAAGGGCAGTTATAGACTACAATCATGCTAAGAAAGGTGTAGATCTATCAGATCAGATGTCATCGTATTATACATCACTACGAAAAACAATCAAATGGTACAAAAAGTGATATTTGAAATTATTCTCGGCACATGCATAGTGAATTCTGGGTTATATATAACACAAATCGCAGAAGAAATGTAGACATGTTAAAGTTCAGGGAAGATATAATAGCAGGATTATTGGATGATGAAGAAACAGATGATCATGATAGTCAAGAGAAAAAAGTCAAAAGAAGTATTCACAAGTTGCAGAAGTTTGAAGGAGTTGCTCGGAAAATAGAAAACGTTGTACCACTTGTTATGAAAGGAATCAAAAACAACTAGGATCTAAAGTAGCAAGAATAAAAACAAAGCGAGTGATGACGTTTTGTGAAGACTGTGATGGAAAACCTCCAATGTTTTAATGAAAAACATAGAATTTAATTTTTACTTGTTATTACACACACATATATATTACTTTAATCCTTTCAGAGTTATTTAGTATGCTTATATTGTATTATTAGAATATTTTATAGTATTTAAATAAAACAAAATGGAAAAAATAATGGAATGGTTATAAATCCTTTAACAAAGAAGTTATAGAAAACGATCGGGTAGTTAAATTAGCACATTCCTCAACTTTGATTACAGTGAATAAAAAATTCTTCAAAATTAAAATTACAAATTCTATTAAAATATTTAAAAATTTAAGCATGTACCACCGGTGGTACACGCCGGCCCTTGTGGGGTAACACCGTGTACCACCGGTGGTACACGTTGGCGCAAACGTGTTAAGTCAAAGTTTTGGACTTTTGGGCATATAATTTACAGGATTCTGTTTCAAACATGTTCGTACCTTATGAAAATTATCCAGATTAATATTTTCTTTGACTTTAAAAGTGCTTTTCAACATTGAAAATTCAGACCATAATGTAGCTGCATTTACAATATTTGATTTTTCTGATAGACAAGCAAGTAAAACATTTTCTGTTGCGTTTCTTGCTTTTTTGGTCTTTTTCCAATTGTTAAAACAATTTATAATACTTTTCGTAACGTTGCCTTGACTCTGCGAGTAACAAATTTAAAGAAACATTGTTACATTCTACTTGTAAATCTTGTGGAGTACACAAAGGTGTCTAAATACTGAAAAATAACAAAATCGTGTTGGAGTTTAGCAGCCCTAGGGACGATGAATATTGCTTTCGGTCATATTTTTAGAGTTGCTACGATTTATTTTCGAATATGGTAGGCAAAAAATACTTTAACATCACATTTTCGTGGCGATGTGTACCTTTGTTTTCACTATTTTTGCGCAGCTTGTTGTAATCTCCTCAGTAGTGAATTACATGAATGAGTTTTAACAGTAATCAGTGGGGACAACTAAAGTAAAATTCTCTTAGAATTTGGATCGATCGGTCGTTTTAAATCAGAATAAGTAATGTGAAAAAAGCAGTGATTTGTTTCTAATTTATGCTAATTACATAAGAAAGATTGTACATCTAGGTTCCAAATATTTAAAACATACTAGTCCAACTACTGCATTTGTAGATGCATATTGTGCCTGTAGCCTTGATATTAAATAGCAAAAAAAAACAAAACCGCAAAATATCCTATTGCAACAGGACACCCATGTACTAAGTTTTAAAATTGACTCACCGTACGCCATCTATCAATCAGCCCCTGAATGTCATAGGTTGTCAAACTTTATAAACAAGAGCAATGGCAATAACAAGAGTCAACAACAAATAACCAAGCACTATTCGCAAAAGAAATGTACACCTAAGCTTTGTGGATAAAGATGAGGCGGAAGAATTGTTAATTGATGACTAAAAAAGGGCAATCAATCAACTGATGTTTATAAATGTTACAGTTGGCATTTATGATGCAACTAAAAAAAGTCACTGAACATTGCGCGCAAGAAAAATTTGAATTTTTTTCCAAAAAAATTGTACGTTCAATTTCTGCATAATGTAATGGAAAGTTGCTGTAATTTTTTGCTGTCTGAATAAAACGGACTCAATGTGTTCTATGATGTAAAATACATATTTTCTCGGCATGCAGCAAATAATTTTCTATTTTTCATAATTTCGTTTATTTTACGTAATTATCTGTGACGGTCGTTATCATTTATGTTTGTTATTAAAAAATAATCGGTTGTAGTTATGCAATTTTAAACAGATATCTCTGGAGGGTGGGGAGGTCTATATCAGTAACAACAGTAACCTTCAAACATTTCCATTACAACTTAAGATGGTGCTGTCGATGGAAAGATGGGTTGGAAAAGTGGCATTAGTAACTGGTGCAAGTGCAGGTTGTGGAGCTGCCATTGTAACTCAATTAGTTGAAAATGGTTTGAAGGTAATGTTTCAAAACGCAAAACTTTCTAGTCCAATCAGTGGCGTGACTTTAACTTGAGTTCCAAATTGTGTTTCTATTAATTCATAATAGGTGGGGCGATTTTTGTTAATTATATTACATGTAGCACTTATTTTTTTTTATAAAAATTCCTTTTGAATGATATCGGTTTAACTTTATGAGACAGGTTGTTGGATTTGCTAGACGTAAAGAAAAAGTTGAGGAAATTGCTAAATCATTAGAGAACAAACCTGGGAAGCTTTATGCATATAAAGGAGATATTACAAAAGAAGAAGATATTCTTAATTGTTTTAAATGGATTAAAGATAACTTAGGTCCAATTAACGTACTTGTTAACAATGCGGGTATTAAAAGAAATACAAATTTGACCAGTGGAGATACTGAACTATGGCGTGAAACATTTGATACAAACGTCTTAGGTTTATGCATTGCTACTCGTGAAGCTGTCAAGGAAATGAGAACCAACTCTATCGATGGCCATATAATTCATATCAACAGTTTGGCAGGTCACCGAGTTTCAACAGTAGTTGTTACTAATGTGTATCCTGCGAGTAAATTTGCAGTTACTGCATTAACCGAAACTTTAAGACAAGAATTGAATTCTATTGGTAGCAAAATCAAAATAACAGTAAGTTTTATAATCATAATTCAAGTATAAATAACATTGTATTTAGAGTATAAGTCCTGGAGCTGTCAAAACTGAATTTAGAGAAGTCTCAAATCTGAAAGAAGACTCGCAAAAGTTGAGTAACAAACCCATTTTGGAAGCAAATGATGTAGCGGATGCTGTTACTTATGTACTTTCAACCCCGCCACATGTTCAGGTATTAATGTTGGTGTAATTATCCATTCAAAGTTACAATTTTTAAATTTTCAGGTGCATGATATTCTTATTCATCCGTTGTAATGAAACTGATACGACCACTAAAAAAATACTGCATTTTATGTTTTTTTTTAAATAAAATATATACTAATACTGAAGATGTTTTCAATGTTTTAAACAATCCAAAAGTGAAATAGTTTAATTGTTTCCGAGTTAAACTGAATAAACTTTATTAAGATCTTTGTTATTAATTTTTTGGAGTTCTGGTGCACTAATGTTAAATGTGAACATTCGAAGCCTTATTATAATTTCCAATTCAGTATTATGCTAATGATGAATACCTACATATATTAACTAGAGTTTCCTTCACATCTACGTTGGTCCAATTTTTTTTTTTACTAGATTGTATGTTGCATAAATCTATACAGTGCAATCTCTTTAATCCGAACATCGCATTGTCAGACTACATTCGGATTAATGAACATGCAATAAAAAATTCATATAGGGTGTTAATACATGTAACAGATTTAAAGGTCAAACAGACATGCAAAAATAGGGTGAAAGTTCATGTAAACATATACTTTTTGAGCTTTGGTTTCGGAGCTGGAGCTTATTGAAGATGGTGCCTTTGGTCATTTTTTGGTAGGATTTGGCCTCCTGTGTATTTGCTATTGCAACTACTATTACGGGCTACAAACTTAAATGATGGAGGCACAAACTAATCTGTAATGCTGCATTAATTATGATGGAATGCTGTTTAAGTTGAGAGGAATATTGTATGTAAATAAATATTAATAAAATATGAAATATACGTATTAAATGTAATTTCTTGTATTAAATTAGAGCATATCCTAACTTACAGCTAATGTATTTGTACTACCTACTTATATAAAATTTTTCATTTATAATTAATTATAAATTTTTTAGACGCAACATTAATCACATTAATAACTTTCTTTATGCTTAAGATAGATAAATGAAACGTTACAAGGATGATTATTACTAAGTTTTAACAAATACATACGGTTGGAAAAACTGTTTATAACATATTCATACCTAGCATACTTAAATCCCACCGTTAATGAAAGACAAAGACAACTCTTTTTATTTAAAATAGAACGATGTAACTTGGTAAGAATGTTTACTGGACGTAACAAAAGGGCACCCTAAATTTTAGCCAAAAATGGCGATACCAAAGAGTAAAGAATTAACGTAAACAATAACTATATAAGTAATTTTGTAAATAATTAAAGCCAAATTTGTTTATATTTCGTGTGACATAGTCCAAGGGTCTAAGTCTACTAAAACTTTTATTGCTGAAATGAAAAGTTAAATATTAAAAAAAATGATAGATTACAAAAAATTAAATGCTAGATAAAATTAAATATAAAGATACACTATTAAATACTGACAACTTATAACAATACATTTCTAAAAATTAACTACAAATTTAAAAACTATACTAAACACTTATAACATTGACAATTTAATCTATCATGTTCATTGGAATTCTATTCCCGGATATACTAGTCCTACATCCTCCATGAATCGCAGGAACTTCGGCGTACCTCCACGGTATCATTTGAGAATATTCCGCCGGTACATCCATTCGTCGATATAACCAGGGACATGATCCAGCGAAGTGCAAGCCTTAAGGGTGTCCTTCAGATCCCGCCAAAACCTTTCGCAGGTGTTCGTGTGCAAGCTGAAAGGAACGACATCCGGTTGAGAAGGAGAGTCGACCCATTTCTTGTCCAAGCTGTTTTATGAAGCCATCCATCTAGAATCCAAAGGGGTTTCAGGAAGTGCTGTGAATGATTGACCATACCATGAGCATCAAATATTTGACCGAATACGTTGTAGGCACGCCATTTGTCAGAAGAAACTATGTATTGACGATGGGCAGAAGGGTATCTGCGTTTCTGCTATCGACCATTACTCCAAAGCGTTGTCTTGCTGCCCTGCTAATCCCACCGAAAAGCCTGCAGTGTTGACGCCACATGGGCAATCTTCCTCAACGAAGTCATCGGGTCTTCCAATTTGGCCGAACTCGTGCCAGACTATCTTCGTCGCCGAGTCCCTAAACGTAAAAACTTGTTTACGACGTTCTTTAAAATACGTATAATCTTCCTACGTCATATTTCCCCCGGAAATAGCTGTACCAAGCTACTACCGTGTCTGACGCTACATCCATTTGTCCCGCCATCTTGCCTAACGGTTCTTCTACAACCCAAAGGTACATAGCGTGGAGGGGCAAGACGGCGGTATCTCGTAGCACGAGTAGGAATCACTTGTAGATGTTAGAATAAGGCGATTGCTAATCCGTTTGCCTCTTGCTGCTCCTTCGGAGCATCCCTGTATCCAAAAAAAACATCAAAATCGTACATGGTTAAGTTATAGCGATTTAACAAACGACTCATTATAAAATAAATACAAAATACAGGGTGATTCAGCTAACCCGTTCATTAGAAGTTTATGGACTTCCCCTTCTATTTAATTAAAATATTCCAGCTCTTCTAGCACTTCCGGTTACACCGGAAGTGGCTACCAACTTTCTTATTTTAAATGAAATGATATATTTTTTTTTGTATATTTGGATTCTACGCTAAAATCTGAGTTACTTTCATGTAGCACAACCTATATGAAAAATCAAAAGTTTTTGAGATATTCTCATTTTTTTGTGAAAAATTGGTTTTGTAGTATTGTTTTCAAACGCTTGTCAATGATTGAAAAAGAAAGTTATAGAAACAAAATTTGGGCTATATTTAAGAGGACTGTTAAGTTTTTAAATGATGTGTAATTTGACATCTCATTATTTACAGGGTGTTCAAAATGTTTGGTTAAATCTGACTAACTTCAACTACCCAAAAGTCAATTTTTTTAAATGGAACACCCTCTATCTTGTTGCTCTATGTGATAGAGAATTAAGTGGTCTTTCAATCTTTATAAGGGTTCCCTATACCTATCCGTTACCATTTTCCTGCTATCGATGTATTTACATTCGACACACAATATTTCTCTATATTATTAAATAATTTCTGACTAGTGGCCTGTGGAAATTAAAACAATGTGCCTTATTTATCAAACTTGTAAACGTCGATGTGACACATTATACACGATATGGAAATCCACCAAGAATATTCGAATGAAGACATACTAAATTTATTTTTTATTCATGGAGAATGTTACAAAATTATTGAAAGAACTTGCCGTTTGTTTAACGAGAGATATCCACACTTGCGACCTCTAAATAAAACTACGTTTAAAAGAATAGAAGCAAATTTTAAACAATTTGGAATTCAATGTATTAGAACACGCCCCAAGGTAGTCACCGGTGATGAAGACAACGAAATAAATGTATTGGCATATTTTAATGCAAATCCACATGCATCGATCAGAGCTGCGCCTGAAGATTTGGGACTGTCCTACTCGTCGATACAGAGAATTTTGGCACAACGTAAAATGCATGCTTTTTCTACAGTATCCGCCAAAATAAACAGTACCGAAAATAAAAATAAATATGAACGAAAATAATGCTCTACCAAAAAAACTTTTTCTTCCGTTGTTAGAACCATTTTTAAATCAAATTTAACTGCAGCGTACTATTAATATATCAACTAATGACAATTAAGTCAAATATGACAAATCCATATTACATAAACAACTCCACAGCACTTTCTGTTTCGGTACTGTTTATTTTGGCGGATATCGTATTATAAAACTACAAGCTTTCCGCCCAGGTGACAAAATACGTCGTGTAGCATTTTGTGAAAGCATTTTATTGAAAACGCAGGAAACCCAAATATTTTGAAAATAATTATTTGGACAGATGAGTCAAAATTTAGTAGAGAAGGAATCATTAATAGGAAAAATTGGCATTATTGGGCTGAACAAAATCCTCGGATGGTGCACGAAGGTAACTTTCAAAACACATTTAGTTTTAATGTTTTTTTGTTTAATTATGGATAATCGTGTTTGTTTTGAAGTGTATGACGAAAATTTAAATTCTCGCAAATATTTAGAAATGCTTAGAGTGGTTTCAACTTTTTTGGAAAATTTACCCCTAAATCTTCTAAATTCATGTTGGTACCAAATGGATGGTACTCCAGCCCATTCAACCCATGAGGTTTATCAAGAATTATCCCATATGTTCGAAGATCGTTGGTTTGGACGCAATGGTCCATCTCTATGGCCTCCCAGATCACCTGACCCAACACCCCTGGTTTTTTTATGGGGGTATGTCAAGACTAAAGTCTATTCAAGGCCAGTCCATAACAGAGATGACTTATTACATCGGGTTCGAACTGCCTTCGCTGAAGTAGATGTGCAAATGGTTCAAAAATCCACAATAGCTGAAGTTAACAGAAGAGTTTTATTGTGCTTGAAAACCACGGACGGCTAAATTAATAATTAAATTAATTTGCTTCTATTTTTTGCAATGTAATTTTATTTAGAGGCCATAAATGTAGATATCTCTCGTTAAGCAAACGGCAAGTTCTTTCAATAATCTTGTAACATTCTCCATGAATAAAAATAAATTTAGTATGTCTTCATTCGAATATTCCTGGTGGATTTCCATATCGTGTATAATGTGTCACGTCGACGTTTACAAGTTTGATAAATAAGGAACATTGTTTTAATTTCCACAGGCCACTAGTCAGAAATTATTTAATAAAATCTTATATTAATATGTTATGTCGTTAGTGTGAACGCACACCTACTCTCGATTCATTTTCAAATCTATACGAAAATCAACCTTTTTCAAATTCGTCTCACATTAGAACGGCTTAAGATATTTTCGTTTCGAAAAAAGTTTCGAGTTTACAAAAGATGTGTCTTTATTTTTCGATTTAGATTTTTTGTACGAGGGCATCTTCGAGGTTAAAAAAAATGTTAAAATAGTTAAAAAATTTCAAACAAATTGAGCCGTAAGTTGACCACAACTCGCTTATTTATGGACCGATTTTCAAAATTCAAAAGCATCATACGCGGATAAAGAAATAAAATTTTGGCCGTTTCAGTTTTGTTAGACCTCGCGTGTTTTCAAAAGTTATAAGCGAAAAACGTTTCCGACAAAATTTCATTCGAAAACTAAAACGGCCATAAATTCTAAATTATAACAGATAAAAAAAAATTTATTTAAAAAACGTTCCTTTTATGACCCTATCAAATAATGTTTAAAAAATGTATCATTTTAAAAAAATTTTTTAAGGAATTTTACATTGTTATACGAATACTGTAATTTTTATAACTCCGGAACCATATTACGTAAAACACGAATAAAAATCAAAATATTCGTAATTTTGCAAATTTTCGAATGGTTTAACTGTAGAGGATTCAATTTCACCCAAAAAATCTTCGTATGCACGAACTTGATGACTCACACACGCGTAACTGCGAGCGTTATGCGAACCAAACAGTCAATTTCACCTAAATAAACTTTGTTGTATTACGTTAAAGCGGTCGAGCCAATAAATCCGCTTCTAAATATTTTTTTAGTAAATAATTTCTATTCGGACTACATCCATATCTTCTATATTAATATGTTATGTCGTTGTGCGTCCTCACCTACTAATTTCAGGACTTCATACTTTAATAACAAGAGGTAATTCTATATCTGTGACTAAGTCTAATCTTTCCGTTTATGATATCATTGGTCATTTAAAAACTCCATTTGTTTATATTAGCACCGCATTTCAAGCAAAACAAAATTTGAGTAATGGTGAGATACACGTAGTCGTTAAGGCACATATCTGACTTCCAGAAAAATTGCAACACCTAGAAGTTGTCGAACGATTTTAATGAAATTTTCAGGAAACGTGTATTTTCATTAAACAAAGTGATGATTAAAATTTGAACAAAATTTAGCCAGTAGTTTTTGTTTTTTTTTGCCTGTTGTTTCCATAGCACATAGTAACAATAAATTAGAAGTATTAGACCATTTAGTAACTGTCAAGTTTGCAAATTGTTGTTGTTTCTTCACAATTTCATTCTGAACTTGAAAACAATGCCGAGAGTACGTCAACATCAACATTTTGTCCAATTAAGTGATTTTCAACGTAGCCGTATTATTGGTATGAGAGAAGCCGGACTTTTGCTAAGAGAAATTGCTCATCGTGTAAACTGAAATGTTTCATTGGTATTGAGATGTTGGTCCAAATGGTCCGAGGAAAGGTTCAACATCGTCGCCGTCGATCTGGACGTCCTCGAAGGACTACAGATCGCGAAGAACGTCGCTTAAGAATTTTGGCCAAAAGAGATAATTTTCAACAACTCGATCAATTGCAAATGATTGGATGAGAGGTGCAGGACTTAGGATGTCAATGTCATCTGTTTATCGCCTGATAAGATCTTATGGGTTGCGTTCATATCGTCCATTTTTATGCCTACCTCTTATACCACTTCAGCGTCTACGCAGACTAGAGTGGAACAACGAAAGGGTTAATTGAGCGCAAGAATGGCATCAAATCGCATCAAATTGTGTATAGTGACGAGTGCCGATTTTGCTTGTAGGCCCAGGATGGTCGTAGGAGGGTCAGACGAATGCGTGGAGAACGTAAAAATCCAACATTTTTTGTGAAACGCAACACAGCCCTCACTCAAGGAGTTATGATATGGGGTGCAATATGTTATGGTAGCAGATCACCCTTGGTCTTTATTGACGGCAACCTTAACGCAGCTGGTTACATTGCTAATGTGCTACAACCAGTTGGCCTTCCATATATTCAGGGGCTGCAAAATCCCATTTTCCAGCAGGATAATGCGCGCCCTCATACGACAAGAGCTACAACACGGTTTTTGGAAGAATCTAACATTGCCGTCCTCCCATGACCTATTCGGTCGCCTGATTTGTCGCCAATTGAACATGTATGGGATATGATTGGTAGGCGACTGGGTAATTTACCGCACTCTCCAGATAATTTACACGATCTTCAGCAACGGATTCAAGAAGCTTGGGATGATATACCACAAGCAGCTATAGATCACTTGATTCATAGCATGCCAAGCCGTCTAGGAGAGTGCATTACAAATAGTAGCGGAGCAACTCTTTATTGAAAAAACCTTTTTAAGCTTTTGTTCTTTTGTTTTTAAATTTTAATCATCACTTTGTTTAATGAAAATAGACGTTTCCTGAAAATTTCATTAAAATCGTTCAACAACTTCTAGGTGTTGCAATTTTTTTGGAAGTCAGTATATAATAAAATAATCAGTAAATCTGCAATGCTACAAAAACTCGTCGTCATCATGAAAGCGTAGATATTAAACGTTTCACACACTCCTTTTACCACGAAACAAAATTATCTACCATAGTTTAAATTTTTTTTTAATCGCAATATTTTAACACCCTGTTGTTTATTACTTTTTTCGTTAAATTAGGTATATTTAGTATATTATAATTAAAATTTTATGTCCGGAGAATAGACGTCGCGTCGTGCCGTGATATTTCCAAAACCATAGGTATGATTTTAATGGAAGTAAATAAATTGCATTATCTATATAAAACTCTCATTTAAACAATTTTTTTCTACGCCACAATTTCTATTCACTTTTCTGTCTGGGGTAAATTTTCTAAATCAAACAAAATAATTTGTCAACACGATTAGCACAAAGACGATTGTACGATTTTATTAATGCTTGGTATGGATATGTGTTTTTTTTTATAACACGGGAAAGACATTTTGGGTATACTTAATCTAAATTGCGTAAAGGACACTTTAGAAAACTACCTTTTCATTTCTTATATATTTCTATTTCTTGCTCACACCTTGTTTCTAATTTTATTTAATTATACAAACAAAATGTTTAAATATCGAAAACGTTTTTTTTTAAATGTGTCAGTTGTGAAATAGAATTTTCTACAATATCACTAGTTTTTGCAATATGATAATTAATTTTCCAATAATCAAAAGAGAAGGTTCGTAAGCTTAGGTATACAATACTCTAAAGTGTTGGAATAAATGGACTGTATTTGAACGGGAACCAAATGGAATTTGACGAAACGCACACCCGCCTCCCAGATTCCATCAAAATGAGGTGCACTGGGCGGAATTAAGTGCCATGAAATCCCACGATTTGTGAGATAGTTAGAAATTTGATGTTGTGCACATTTAGTACTAGTACAGTACCCGCAGGTCATTGGCGGCTGCAGTAAAATTTGTCGCGTTATCGCTATAGATATTGAGAGATTAGCCACGGCGACCAATTGATCTTTTCAAAACCTATATGAAGGCTAATGAAGTTAAACTTGTCAGTAACTCTAAATAAATTGCCTTAGAAGTTAGGTAAAACAAAAACAGCTACATAGGATTTTAGAAATTGAGATTTCCTGGTATACGGATCCTTAAATAAAATCGGTCCCGCAAAGTCTAACCCACAGTTAGTAAAACATGCAAAACGAAAAGAGGGTAGGTCACCCATCAGAGGCTGCACAGCTGTATGTTTTGCCTTAAAACACTGCACACATTTGCGTACTACTTCCTTGCATAACTGTTTTAAAGAGATGATCCAAAATCTTTTAGTACAACAGCCAACAACTGTCTAGCACCGCAATGAAAATATTTTATATGAAAATGTAATACCATGAATTTAGAAAATGTATGCCCTTTTGGGAGAAGAACAGGCTGTATTTTATCATAGATCAAATTAGAATTTCTGATCTCAACGAAACCATAGGAATTTTTTTGGAATCTTGACGAGAAATTGACAAACGCTCATTCGAAAATGATGCACTTTGAACATGTAGTGCTAGTAAATTTACAGCATTGTCTAACTCAGAAGTATTTAAAGGTCCCGTGAAGACACCCATGCTGAGTTTTGCAATTTCGAATAAATCGACATACATAAGCGAAACTTCGTTGAAGATGACATCTTATTTATTAAGCAATCAGTTACATTATAGTTTGGTTTAGAAGATTTGTATTCCGGTAATTCTGAACAACAAAAAAACGAATGTAGAAATTTAGGGCCATGAAACCATATATCTCCATGTAGCAACTGGTTAAGGTCACAACCTCTAGACACTAAGTCGACAGGATTATTATCAGTGGACACATGCTTCAAGTTTGAAACGTTGGTCACTTCTTGTATTCGTGCTACGCGGTTAGCCACAAAGGTTTGAAACAAATAAAGCGCTGAATTAATCCAACCCAACACTACTTTAGAATCCGTCCAAAAGATACACTGGGAAAACTGACAAATGGATAATTTTTGAATTTTGGAATGGGTGAAGTGATTTTTTCCATCACTAAACAATCGATCTTCACACAAAATCTCGCTGCACAAGAATTTATGCAGACTTCAGCATAATGAGAAATGGTGGTGGTTTGACCACTAATACCGGTAAGAGAAAAATGAATTGGTTTTACAGGTAACTAGTGATTCGAATCGTGGCAGAGAAAAAAATTTCAAGGGAGCTACCCTTAGAACACAATAAATGCGATTCAACTTGGTCTAGAAAGCTTGATCTGACATCGAAACAACAGCCATAAGCAACGCTACTAGCATCACTAAAGCAGTGAAGCTCAATAGACTGAGCCTCAGTAAATATAATGTTTCTCGGAGAATCGGTGCTTGCGACACAGTGTCTGCAAACATTTGCCATCTAGTTTGCAAGCTTAATAGAATAGTTTTATCCCACGATAAATGAAGTTTCCACATTTCCCGAATCAATAACTTTCCTACAATAACAATAGGTGCAATAGACGATCGAACAATTTAGATAGTGAGGAAGGAATCTCTCTCTTAGATGTACGAGAGGTATTCCTCGGGAAAGACCAATTAAATAAAAACTTATCTTCCGAGGGATTCCAGGAAATACCCAATGTCTTTGATAGAGTGTCTTGGAAGTTGACTTCCGTTAACTTTGAATTCTCGCTAGGTAAGACTAAAATTTTATTGAAGGAAAATTTTCTTAAAGGGATACCGTAATCTTCCAAAACATTTTTCATGTCGTTGCGTAATTGTACCGATTCTTCGATAGAATTAGCCCCGGAAATGAAATCATCCATATAAAATTCTAGTTTTATCTTTGAAGAAA
This sequence comes from Abscondita cerata, assembly GCA_030710515.1. Taxonomy (NCBI): domain Eukaryota; kingdom Metazoa; phylum Arthropoda; class Insecta; order Coleoptera; family Lampyridae; genus Abscondita; species Abscondita cerata. The sequence goes on along the minus strand of JALBCR010000890.1, from coordinate 23,033 downwards.
TTTCAGGAAACCGCAATGAACATTCATCAGCTATAAAGTGTAGGCTGCGAACTGCTAAAAAAGAAGAACTCTTTAGCCCTTATATTAAAGTAGATAATTGCAACGCTTTAACATTTTCGGTTTCATGAAAACGTCACAAAATGCATTGAAATTTGCGTTGTCAACCACAACTGTCGATACATTTTTGTACAATCTGCAGTAAGACCATTCCTAAAATACGTGGTAATTTACAAAAAAAAGTTGTATCACAGTGATTTAATATTTGGTTATTGCCTTCAGAATATTATTTTTATTAAAAAGTATGAGAAAGAAATATGCAATATTTTTCGAGAATATGAGAAAATTATGTATAAACAAAGTTTCAAATTGCGTCATGGCTTGTATTTTGAGTGTAACAGTTCAGCTATTTCCAAAGAGGTGTCGCTTGTCACTTACTTATATTTAACTTTCTCAGAATTGAGCTTTTTATAACATGAATAACATCACTAATATCTCTGTTTATATGCGAGTACGAACTTGTAATGAGTACCTATTAACATAGTGCATCTGGAAAAAAATATATACCTAAGTTTTACTTTATTTCTTGAAATTTTTGTAATTCTTCAAATCAAGATCAATTTTATTAGAATAAAAAATTACCAAAACTATCCAAATACACCAGTAATGTAAACAATGCTCAAATAAAAAGGGTATAATCAGGTAATTTCTTTATCTTGAAACTTTCCCGTATTTTTGTTTAATGTACTTATAAATCTTGTTTTCCGCTTTACAGAGCGTCATTTTTAGATACTAGAATATTTCAAAAGATATTTTTTTCTACTTTAAAAGTACAACTTCACACATTAATAAAAATCGACTTACTTGAAATTTTGATAGTAGGCAGAAAATAACTCAATGATCAAAATCCATAGGTATTACTCCGAGGGGCGCTTTCACCCTGGGAGTGGTTGCCACCACCCTATCAGACTATACACTTTCTTTCGTAAAATTGATATTTTTCGAGTTATTCAGGACTGAAGGTATCAGTTTTTCATCGGTTTTTCGCGAATAACTTCCCCCCCGATAAGCAAAAATAAAAATTGCGTTTTAGAAAAAAATGGTTCAAACAAAAGGTATAGACAATATATTTTCCAACAACTTTTCTACTTCTACTTTATTCATAAAATTGACATTGGTGGAGATATTGTTACAACAATTATTGTCACGTAATTACTTATCGGATCAAAAAATAGTTTCAACAAAAGCTGTGTATAATTAAACTATAAATAACTTTTATTTGAAAGAAAAATGTGTAAAATTAATATTTTTCTAAATTTTAAAGAAAATTCGAAATTCTATCTAATCAGATCTACGGAATTATAAATAAGCTCCATGTACTTATTTTTGTCTCATGTTTATATACAGGGTATATAAAAGTATAAAACAATTGTAGTTTTAATGAGATTACTAAAATGTGTTATTCGTTCTTTCGAAAAAACAGCACGGTTTACTAGATATTTCGAAAAATAAAAAATGGTTTAACTGCTGGGAGAGTAGGCTATGGAAACTTATAGTTTCTATTTGTCTTGGTTAAGATGTCTGAAAACATCAATATGAATTTCTCTAATGAAGAAAAATCTGATATGATGGTGTTATATTTTGTGTCATAAGAATGCCATACAAGCTGCGCAACGATATTTCGAGCTTGACGCGTACATATCACATAATTGTTTCCATACCACACTATTCAACTAGTTTCGAAAACAAACGAAATTGACGATAGGTGTTTTATTTATAAAAATAATTATGACATATGGTATATCATTGGAATCGTTGCACCTTTATTACTTCAATTAAATAAATTTTTGTACATAATTCATGTATTTTTTCTATTTATTTCTATTAAAGTAGTTGTTGAGCATTGTAGTGTTATAAGGGGTTAAAAAGTTGCAATAGTACATTAAGAAATTAGTGCCACGAATTTCTTATACCATTTTTTCTATTTTACCCCATTTTTAACGGTTTGAAAGAAATAAAATTTTTCAGTATTGCGGTAATCTAGTAGTGCTTTGTGAATCTAGTATTCTTTACTTTTACAAAACAAAAGAAAATTTAACACAAATTTAATTTTATTGCGTTCATTTGACATTTAAATTTCAATTATTTAAATTTAAAGATTCAAATTTGAAATTAATATTAAAAGTAGAAAAAAACTAATATTAAAAAGTACATAGATCGTTTGGTTTCTGCAATGGAAGATTGTTGTACCCCACCAGAGTTTGAAGAAGCAGCGGCTGAGGTAATGAATGCATTGTTACCTACAAAATCAAAAGCAGTTTATGAAAAAGAGTATAATGCATTCAATATATGGCGTGCAAAAACAAAGCTGGTATTTCTGAAAATGTTATGTTAGTTTATTTCAAAAATTGAATGAATTGAATTGACCAAATCATCTACGCTCTGGTCAACATATTCTAAATTAAAGTCTTGCATAAATATAGAAAATAATATTGATATCTCAAAGTATAATAAATTAATTTCGTACTTGAAGAGATTGTCTGAAGGGTATCAAACAAAGAAATCCAAAATTTTAGAAGCTGGGAATATTGACCGCTTCTTACGAGATGCCGATGATCACAAGTTTTTAGCCATTAAGGTACCTATTGATTTTCTTTCATTATTACTAGCAGCAATGTAATTCAATATTTGCTTTTCGCTTCAGGTTAGTCTTATTATTGGTTATGCAGGTGCTTGCCGTCGTGAGGAAATTATGACTATAAAAATTAACGATTTGTCATTTAATACAGAAAACATTCTAATTACAATTCGAAAACAAAAATAACGTACCAAGGTTGTTTGCAATCACTGAACAAGATTGGATCAATTTCATTAAAAATATTATTCATTGAGGCCAGAAAATTGTAAACAGAAAGGTTTTTTTAACATACCGCAATGGCTATTGTATTAATAGTCCAATTGGCATTAATACTATTGAGAGTATGCCAAAACTCATCGCAAAATTTTTAAATTTAAATGATCCGACCGTTACACTGGCCATTATGCTTCAGAAGGTCAAGTGCCACTCACTTGGCAAATAATGGTGGCGACTTGAAAACCATTAAGCATCATGGTGGGTGGAAGTCTGGGGCAGTTGCTGAAGGGTATATTGGAACATCACTGAGCAAAAAGATTCAAGTCGCAGATATACTCGCATAACCTAGCACTTCAAAGGCTAACTTACAATCAAGTGATGCTTCCAATATACAATGTATTCCAGACACTTACAATGTGGAAATTCACAACATGGGTAAGAATCAGAGAAATGATATAGGTACCTCCCACTAGCGTGTTAGTAGTAGTATATCATTTCTCTGGTAAGAATGTCAACATTTCCACCCAAAATCCAGGAATCCATATTGAAGGCAAAGATTCTTGCACTATTAATATTAAGATTTTTAATAATTGTAAATTTGATAATACTGGTAAATAAATACCGTTTGTTTTTTGTTCCTGATATCGTATAATAATTTTATTAAATATTTTGAATTTCAAAACACACGTAAATAGAAGTATAGGTTATGAAATTAAATTTTCGTTTATGCGCCTGCGTTTGCTTTGTATAGGAAGAAATTCCTTGTGTCTCTTGTCCCTACAATTCAAATATTTGGGTATTTTTAATAATAAGTCTTCATGATTTATAAACAAATTAATTAGATAATTAAAGTTTATCATTAATCTATACTATTAATATGTATGTTATCTGTCACTTTAATTTAATATAAATTAGTACCAACCCTAAAAAACAAAAAAGCAGTAAAAAAGTGTTCCGTGAAAAAAACATCCAATAAAGCACTCAAATGACGTCATCAGAGCATCGAAATGTCCACATTAAATGGGTAAAATAGCAAAGTAAAATTAAAATTTCGTGTCCTAAAAAACGCATCAGTGTGAAACCAGCCCAAGATTTATTTTATGATGACTTTTAAATTTTTTAGTGTAAATAATTCTTTTTTTTATTAAGCTATCATGGGGGTTAATTTTTAAATGTTGAAATATTTTGTAATAAAGTTTCAAAGCATAAAATATTTATTATTCAACGTTTAGTTATTTAAACAAAATGTTACTTACTTTTAAGTTTTTAGATATGGTTGTATACGTTTTGGCATTTAGCGGTAGTTTCACCCATAAAAATAAAAACGCCCGTTGACATATAGATTTTTAAGTGGAAGGTAAGTTAAATGTAATCCAAAATTTTAATGCAAATCGGTGCATTTTGAAAGAATTTGTTTTGCCTTATTTTGAGCTTCATTTCCTGAACTGCTGTTACTTACACCATCAAAAGGTGGTGTAAACGTAGATAAATAAATTTACCGACAAACCGACAAAGGAATACCGCGATAACGAACATGTGTACAAGTTTAAACCTGATATGCTAATGAATATTTGGCGGTCTTTTGGATAAATGCAATGAGTTAAATTTTAAGATTCTACAAGTTATAAATGGAATTACAAATTGAGATATTTGATACCTTATTTTGAGGACGCGACTATCGTGACAAATATTTATTAGACTTATTGATTTGAAACTAAATATATATGTAAAAAGTAATAAATGAATATAGCTAATTATTGATACAGTTTTAATTATGCGTTTTGTTGTGTATGTAAATAGTTATGGATTATTTATTCCAATTCATGAGTAAAATGTGTAAATTTATTCTCATGTTTTAAAATGTGTTGCAAGTGACATCTATTATTCAGAAGTTGCAAACATTTTAAAAATAAATAAATTAGTAGTAATTTTTTGTAAATGTTTTGACTATTTAGATTATTATGCTTGTCATCTAGACACCGTTAAGTACAGGTCTTCTCCTTCTCTCGTGACGGCGCGCTCTTAAGTTAAATAAACTAGAAACATGACTATGAATTATTAATTTTGGTTTAGTAAACCGTTCATCTAGCAGTTTCAAGCTACTAGATAATTTTCATTAGCAATAGGAAGACCAGAAAGAGCACTTGAAGCCTCGTTTTTAACGTTGCCTTCAAGTACAATAGCCTTTGTACATTATATATAAAAATTGGCCTTGAATGTGATATACTCATTCAATTTACCATTGAATGAAGGTACTTTGCAAGGTTGGTAAGGTCTTGTGAGAACTAGTGAGCTTGTAAAGCTTTATCAAAAAAACTTATCAGCGCTTAAAGAATTATCCGGTACGGATTCTAGAACATCAAGCTCGTTGTAAGTTTCGGTGTAATTATCAACTAAATTGTCTACATTTTCTAAGAATAAATTTAATTTGGATTTAAAGTCTCCATCATTTTGTGTAGATGATACGGTTGTTTGAAATGTATGTAAAATAGAAGCAAGTTTTCGCTGTAGCAATTGGACTTGATTATTATTAGAAGTTTTTAACCATTTTGGTAAGTAGAATTAATTTTATCTGTGTGAAGTTAGCCTCGCACTTTACGAATTTTATTTTATTGATTGTGCTATAATTGTGCCGCAAATCGCATCTCCATATCTTACAGCGATTTTTCAATAAATTGAAAAAAACAAATTTTCGTAGCCCCGGACTTTTCGAATTTTATTATTTTATTGATTGTGCTACAACTGTGCCATATTGGACCGCAAATTGCATGTTCATATCTTAAAGCGTACTGTGCAGTATTAAATAGACAACAATACAATTTCTTTTGTCAATTCATTTTTCTTAATTGCTCGAATCATTAATGGATTTGACAATTCATTTGTAATACGTAAATACCATACCGTAATACGTGGTAATACTCAGACGTAAAAATACTTAATCTTTTTGAAGTAACATTAAATTTTTAAAAAGATTTTAATTAGTTTTAGTTAGTGCGCCTACAACCGCGATATGCCTAAGCGATAGACAACATTATTCGTTGAGCAAAAGAGATAAAACAACAATGCACAATTACAACCACAATTAGAATTTTGAATTCAAGGAGATTGATTATCCACATTAAAATTTTGAAGTTTTATTAACATTTTAACATGCATTCTACCATGACAATGAAGATAGAAAAAATGGAATATACTTACTCTGTACTGGAACACAATATCTCGTAAAAGATAGATGTATCTATTGAATATGAATTAAATAAAAGTTAGTTAACACACCCTTTCATTATTTATAATGTATGTTCTTTACTTTACTTGAATATTATTATTTATAATTAACCACAATTTTATTGTAGTACCTAACAGTAACTTTATTTTTTATTTCGAGTGTTGCATAAATGTCAAAAATATCTATGAAAGGTAATAAAGTGTTATCAGCCAAAAAGTCAAATAAGGCGCAAAAATGTGCTACGCTGCCAGTATGGAGCTACGGAAATTTAGGTTTTTATTTAAAAAACGCTTTAAGATATGGATATGAAATTTGCTCCACAATACGGTACAATATAGCACCAAAATAAAACAACAAAATTCGTAAAGTTCAGGGCTACAAAAACGCTTTGAGATTTGGACATGTGAAGTGCGGCACAATACAGCACAATCAATAAAATTCGGAAAAAGCGGGGCTACAAAAATTTGTTTTTTTCAATTTATTGAAAAAACGCTTTAAGATATGGAGATGCGATGTGCGGCACAGGCACAATCAACAAAATAACAAATTCGTAAAGTGCGGGGCTAACTTCACACGGGTATGAATTTTAATAGCTAAAACAACAAACACGAAACACGATTACTTGAAATGAAACAATAATTTAGAAGTACTGTAGTTAAACAAGGAAAACAGAAATATTAAATTAAAATGATACGCGCTAAAAATAATTTTGGCGCGTAAACGAAGGGATTATGTGCATTTTACACAAAGAAAAACATTGAAAGAATACCTGCAAGGTCAACGTTACAATCGTCCAAACAAGTTAACCACCGTTAGAACTACTTTATGAAATATTGCGTACGTTCTTAATATTCCACTGGTCTACTGTAATACTACATTAAAATTGCAATACGAATTCTTTGTATAAATATGTATGTACAACGTTATTTGAAAAAATGTTAAATTTTAATTAGAAAGTGTAAGGAATTTTACCTGGAATATGGAATTAATTTATCTGGACCACACGTGGTTTCTTCGTTGAGGCACAGTATAAAGCAATTGGTTGAGGACTCCATTTACAATAGCGCACTTCAGTTAAACATTTAAAAAGGACAAAAGAGTCTACCCTAGTCCTTTCTCTTTTCGTCAAAGCAGCCAACATACTTATGGGTAAAAATTTCCAACACAATGATTAAAAAGACTGTTTTAGGAAACGGATAAATAACGAGAATAGCAACAATAATGAATAAATAACACGAATAAAACGACCCAACCAAACATCAACAATCAACCAGCAATCAAAATTTGTAATTGGTAACACTGCAGCAAACTGCAGGGATTTCTTTGTACTAAATTTAGGGTATTTTCAATGTTTCTATAAGCATCTTACTGGTAAAGAAAGAGAACATTAGGGTAGACTCCTTTGTCCTTTTTAAATTTTTAACAGAAGTGCGCTATTGCCTCTTCGTCATGTTTGCACATTCGGTTCGATAGGACCAAAATTATGTTGGCATAAATGGAGTGTATTTGAATAACTTGTTAACACTGGTTCCGTAACTTTTTATATTCACACAATAAAAAATACATTGAATAAAGCAATTTTTATAGAAAGGGACGTTTAACTGCCCGTACTACTAGAAGGTCAGACTTGTTCTCTCCTACATACAACAACGTTTACCCATTCACCCCTGCTACATAGGCGCCGGGATGGGGACAAAATCTAAATTATTTTCGAACACAAAGCATATAAATTTTAACATGAAAATGATATTGTTGACAGCCGTTTGTCATTATTGCTGATTTTTAGGAATATGCGAGCAAGAAACATTGCAGTTGATGGTTGTTCGTACGTTTTACCATTGATTATGTTTTACTCCAACTTGAATTATTAAGGCGTTGACGAAAATTATACAAGTTGGATTTAATATGACGTGTCTTATATTTGCAAACATCTGATTGAATTTATCTATGTTTTGACCCAACATAATGAGCAAACTCAATCGTACCGGAAGTGCAGTCCGTGTTTTTATGTATGGTTGTTATTGTTTTGTCTAGAATGAAATGAAAGTCGATTTCATTTATAATGACATTTTATTCATATTTATTATGTGTTCTTGAAATGCGTTCAAATTGTTTTATATGAAATACAACACATAATTATCTTAGTATAATGATAGATTTTGAGAAAAATTGGTATTATTTTACTAGTTAAACCCAATAAAACTACCATTAGGACAAACAAACTCCTCTTTTTTTAACTTTTTCCGAAGAATTACAGTTATACGTTACAATCTAACAAAAAAAAAATCTAGTCGAAAGTGATGTCAATCCACATAGTTTTAGGATTTTAAAATATTTAGAAAATATTTGTTTGAACATTTTTGCTTTTAAATAAAAGTTTGTAATTTAATTATTCACAACTTTTGTTTAAACTATTTTTTGATCCGATAAGTAATTACTGAGATATAGCAACCACACTAATAGTTATTAACATTTTAAACATTTTACCATTCAATTAAATAAAACTTATTTAACAACAGTTATTGTTATTTTAACACGTTTTTTTAAACTAAAATAAGTTACTTATTGAATTTCTGAAAATGTCCACCATTCTGTTGCAATCAGAATTATTATTAATACACAGGCCAACAATGAAAAAACGTTTTCAATAATTTTAGCTAATTTCTATGTAATTAGGAGTACTGATTCCGAAAAAAAAAAATAAAATGATCGTATCACCCACCAATTTCTCATATTTCAATATTTAGTGAAAATAAATTTTACTAAACAAAATATATAAAAAATATTTTTAACTATTTAAATCTTTTTTAAGTTGGCAATATATGTTAATGTTGTAAGGTTGGCAATAAAATCAGATGTTTTTAGGTTGGTAGTTCTGATAAATTACACAGCTGTTTTGTTCTTTCCAGTAAATATAACCTCACATTATTCACAAATAAAAATGGTTAGACGTGTTTGTATAAATTCTCCTAACGTTTTTTGTTATACAGGGTGTCACAATATGTATTACAGCCTGAGAGGGGTTATAGAGGGCAATAAAATAAACAACTTTTTTTTAGTAAAATTTTTATGTTAGACAAATAGTTACGCCAAGATGGCGCCCCAAAGTCAAAAATTAAAATTTTTAGTGGATTTTTTGAAAGTCCTAAAACAATTGAAAAATAATCAATAGTATCCCCAGGTAGCAGAATACGTTACAATTACGTGAAAACGACGTCAAAATTTACGTAATTTTACGTGCTGGGTACGTGTTAATGTCACAGACCATCAACGTAATAATCGACGTAATGCACACGTATAAGTTTACGTAATTTGCACGTATAAGTTTACGTAATTTGCACTTATAAGTTTACGTAATTTCCACGTATAAGTTTACGTTATATCCACGTATAAATTTACGTTATTTGGACGTGTAAATATACGTCAGTTATACGTACGTAAATGTACTTATTTAAGCTACTTTGTGAGCCTTCTTCGAAAATTATAAATTACAGAGGATTACGTCTATTATTAAAACTGCAGACTTGAAGATCTGCAGTTAAAACAAGCTTCAAATTATATGAAAACATAATGGTGTATGTATATTAAAATGTATAACTACATGATAAATGTCATTCAAATCATAGTAACATTTTACATCAACATCATTATTACTGATACTATAAGCGTTCTTAACTAATAATTTATAATCCTACAGAAATTTCTTATTATTTTTTCATTAAATTTAAATAAAAAACAAACTAAAATAGTACATATATTTATTAATTAATAAATTGTTTATTAAATATAGATATTTAACATGCAATGGATGGCGTTAATATATCAAATGTGTAAAAATAGGAAAAATTACATAGTTTTTTTGTTTGTATTAATGGTATGCGCATACATTTTGCTAAAATATCATTAATATTAAATTTTTGATGTTCTTTACTTAAATAATTGACTACATATATACATAGTTCCTTAGATTCTATTGGGTAATTATAAAATGATGTAATTAGTTGGTTAGATTTATTTCAAAAATAAGTAATAATCAGTCAACCATGTTTAGTTTTTGATTTAATTTAAAATTTATTGCTTGTAGACGATTTTTAAATCAAAATTATTTCTAATTTTATTTTGTAAACATTTCCTAAACAAAATTTTGATTCGATAATTAATCGAGCTATGGTGTTTAATTAGCGATACCTTCAAATATATTCTTTAAAGAAAAAATTAAGTAAGCAACGTAAATTACCTATTTTCTAAAACGTGCTTAGTGTAATGATTCATTCTACAGTCCTTCTATAAGATAACCCCTGCTGAGACTACCTGCTGTTAGAATTGTAAATGATACCCTTAAGCCCGCTTCACAATGTGCAAACTTTTGTTTACAGAAATTGTGGTATCCAAGTTTTAAATTTCATGAGTGTACCTGAGAGAAATTGTTTGTATTACTATTATCAGCACCTTTTTGTTAGAGTCTATATAAGAATTAAAATTAATTGTATCTTCAATATTGGTGTCGACAGTACTAGTTATGTTAATATTATCAATATCAACTGAATCCGTCTTTGTTATTTTATTAGCTCGGCGATAAAGTTGTCTATTCGACACTATTGTTTTTATTTTTCTTTTGGTATTCGACATATTCGTTAAAAATAATATTTTGTTTATTCTAAATCTAAATGCAACGCTTATAATATAATTACTTACACACTAAATAGTACTACTAATGTCTATCGATTTTTTTGGTTTCATGCGTTGAGGCGCGTGTTTCAACCACTCTTTGATGGCTGACAGAAGAATAGTTTCAGGAGTGTTTGGATCCGTTATCCAAACAGCATCTAAAGAAATAAAGCGGTGTCAATAAATCATATTTTTCTAGTATAAAAGAAAACTATTAATTTCTATTATATTGTAAAAGTTTAAGGATACATATAAAAAGAAACCTTAAATGAATTTAATCATAATTTGTTTCATGTTTATTACAATTAAATCAGTGATGAATGATACTAATCATAATAAGATAATAATAATAAGAAGAATAATATACTCACTTATGATCACAGTTTTTAACACCAATTCAGCAAAGGGTTTTTTCCTTGCCTCTTTCCAAAATAACTAAACTTGCTTGCTAGATCATTTGAAAATGTCCTCTTTAACATCGAAACCACCTTGCAACTTGCATCACGACCTCCTATATGTGAGAAATATATACTCTGAAACAAAATGCAAACAAAAACAGGAATTAAAGAGAAAATACAGTTGATACAGCATGCGAAAAAAATAGAAAAGTCAAAGCTTAACCCTTATATTAAATAATTTCCCTACAATATGACTCAGTTCATTGAATTATCATTGAACTATATTAGAGTTTTCCTGTTTCTGGCTTATTAAGAGCAATGAATACTCCAATAGAAATAGGAAAAATCTGGCATATGGAGAGCTTGTCAAAAATACAAAGAGTTTAATCTGTAGGCAAACAAAAACACAGTACTTCATCCATCGCAACAGCAGCTGAGTTGTATCCCGGTCAACAATTTTAGATAAGAAATTGTTGTATGTACTCACTCACTCTTTCGATATCATTTAATCGTCATAACCACATTGTCAAAATTTATCGTAGCATGTAAATCTCGCTTAAAGAAAACTCTTCCTGTTAGAAGTTGCGTAAGCAAGGTAGTTAACAGGAAGATAAAGTTATTTGGAAATTGAGAATCCGGGCCAAAATGAATGAATCAAGTAACAACTAAACTGTAATGAATACATTAATTAGGTTTGATTTAGTTAGCTGCTGTAACCACCAACAGAAAATATCTATCGCCAAAAGTATTATTATCAGCAAAAACTACCTACATTCTAATTTAACAAAATATTTTTATACTTACATGATCATTTACACACCACACTGCACAAATTGCCGTTCATACACAAAAATTATCGTTTTAGCAAGAAGTACCAAATTTACGCAAAGTAAAGACAAAGAACGCAAACTGTAAAGTACACGCAATGTCTGTGCACCCTAGGCAAACATTACCTTCTATGCACGCACTTTATGAGAACAGGTAGTAGGTACCAGCAACCCTTTCCTTTTCCTCTCTCCTCGAATCGACAATAATCCCTCTCAAGCATTACTCTTTGAACAAAGACTACCGGATTACCCATTGTCACGCGCGTACTTCGTGTACAGCGGCAAGGGAACTCCACGCTTTTTTTTGCATAGCGCCTGCCGTTTTTTTAAAACTAAGACAGCAGCGCATAAAAAAATAAACGATACTTAACTAATAAGCCATTACTTGCCCTGCCCCATTTTTATAAGGTTTCATCAACTTATCTGTAGCAGATCCAAATAAACAAAAGTAAAAATAGTATAAGGTTCGTCTTATAATAAGTTATAAATCATAAGTATTTAAGAAATAATCAATGTTCACAGACAGATAAAAGTTTTTGTAATTAAATTTTTTAATCGGTGATTGTATTACTTTATTTTTACGTGATAATTAGGTCCCGTTTCGTAAGTGTTCAATTGGTATTTTTGTTACGTTGTTCCTACGTGTCGATTTCGTGTCATTTCATAAGTGTTATTTTTGGAAGTTAAATTACGTGTTGAACACGTCTTCCTCCGTGACACTTACGTCTATGACCAAACTCCACCGAATTTCGACGTGTTCAACACGTGTGTCTGCTGCCTGGGATCTTATTGTATGTTTTCAAAACAAAACAAAAATTTTGATCTTAAAAAATTCAAATTGGCGGAGTCAATTTTCAAGTACTTTATGTAATAATTTGATTTAAACGTAAATTTGGCTTTTATCGGTTTCTAAATAAATAAAAAGATGGTGCAGTTAATTTTTTGAAAATTAAAAAAAATGACCACGGTCGATTCTTGTCGAAATAAAAATGTCAACCAATTTTGATGAAAATTTACAAAAGTACTTTAAAATATTATTAAATGTAACTGTCGAACAGATTTTAATAACTTTAAAATCAAAATTTTGTACGACTTTAAAGTTAAAAAAATTTTAAAATTAATGGCGTTCAAATATTATGAAATTTTGCAAAAATGGTCTCTAAAGTCCCTAAAACCAAATGAAATGTCAAAATTAAAATTTATTTAATTTATAAGCTAAAACTTTAGCATCTGATTTAATACTTAAATAAACAACCTAAAATAATAGGAATTACAAAGGCGACCAAGATGTAATTATAATTTTTACAAATGGTTCCTTATTACGTAAATATTAATTTACCCGTGTTAAAAATAATTAATTTTAATATACCAAAAACACTCCACATTTCGCAATTCAATTAGAGACTATTCGTACAAATTTTCATTGTACTCGAATAACATCCATTTTTCAATATGTCAACCAATTTTAACAAAAATTTGTAAACGTGCGTATGTACTCAAACCGTGTAACTGTTAAACCTATTTTTGATAACTTCAAAAATAAAATTTTTATTCAAGGATAAAAACAAAAATGTAGGCATGAATTAATTTATTGTAGATTAAATCCTTTTTCATTAGAGGGTTCAGAAATAAAACAGTTACGAGAAACTTGAATTTTACCTAGGTTTTCGGAAAGTTTTATTTCAATTTACTTCATCAGACTTTCATCAAGTTATAAATCTTCTCAACAAATTTGGGGTGTAAATATTAAAACTTGAACTCAGCTGTACTTTTAAAAAAAATACAAAACACATAAGATACGCATATTTACTGTCACTGGAGAATTTTACGAAGGTTAGTAAACCTGCTACGTTAAGTCCATTCAATTTAAGTCAAACAGATTTATTCTTGAATTATCGAATAGAAAGTGCACTAATTAAACCTGTGGAATAAATAAAATTGTTGTACACCTGCTAATTGCAACTTACCTTAATCTCAAAAATCCTGAATCTTACACGGGCCACTGTTATCGTGCCTTGTGGGATTTTCGCGTGCTCAGAGATAGTATATAATCCGTATTGCGGTTATTTCGATTGTTTTCACTAAATCGAACGGAATTCTCTTAATAGCGGCGACATGAAAGTTCCATTTATTTTCGTTTACTAAACTTTATTTTAAGTTCACGCACATGATTTACGACACTTGAGTTCTGACACGCGATTGTTAAAATTTCTATCAACATTAATCCGCTATGTCGTTGCGTAACTAATTAAACACCAACCATCTTATTGGTTCGGAGTCTACTTAAGAACTAAAAACTAAAACTAACATCGGGTAAGAAAACGTCATCCTCTCATCGGTATTTATTCACACCGCGTTACAAAAAAAAATTGCGTTACAATTTTTAGAAATAACAAACGAAACCGCTTACCTAGAATTTAGACCGTGGGCGCAAACCGTATGTTATTTCATTTAGACCAACATATCGTTAATTTAATTGATAACGTCGATCACCACCTACTATAATTCTTAAAAGAAACAAAGAAACCTTGATCTAGCAAACTAAATGCGAAATGTGAAGTTGAATTAAAGAACTCGAAGTGTGAGAACTTTTAAAATCGGCAATTTCCACAACAACCTAATTGCTTAAACGTGACGATAACATCTTTTATATCTCTGAATTAAGAAAAATATCAAATGACCAAAACCAATATTTTAACAAACTTGGACCTGAACCCACGTGTAATGCAATGTAAATGTCTAATTCAAATCAGAAGAGCATAAACGTACCAAATTAATCTGCGTTTACAAAAGAACAATTTTCACCATAAAGAAGTGACCAACGTATCTTTGGGAATGCAGAATTAAAACAGTATAAAAATGATCCCAAAATTTTTAAATTTTTTTTGAACCATTGAATATCGCATTGACATTGAAAATACGCTGAAATTGTGCTATATTAGTCGGAGTAAATTTTTGGATTAGTTTATATTCTTTATTGTTTGTTATAGTTACCGCACTTTTGTTTGAGTCCATCCCAAAATTTGGGCATTATGGTCAGAAAACCGATATTGGTATTAATGAATTAGAAGTCGTTGGTATGGTTTCAAAACTATTGATTATGTAATAGCCCTCGATAAAGTCCTCACTAGTTTGGCGGAACGTCGACCTTTACGTAGCTCGAGACCGTTATTTTTAACCCACTCCGACTAGAAGATTAAGAACTTTAAAATCATAATTTTGTATTTTATTTTTAGAGGAGAGTTTCATATCTAAAACGTGTAATCTTAAATTTAACGACCTTTGCGAAAAGTGTGCAGGGTATCCGTCATGTTGATACCACATGGACAACCTTAAGTCAATGAGAACATCTTATAAAATGATAGGCAAGTCGTTTTCTAAAAGTTCAAATATGGTTCACCATTAAGATGATAGTCAAAAATAAACGGTCCAATAATTCTGTTCTTCAAACTACCACACCAAACGTTTACGCTCTAACTGTTTTGGTGATCCACTTCGCGCATCTAATGCGGGTTTACGACAATAAATGCACGTTGTGCAAGCTTACCTTACCACAACTAGAAAAGCTTTATCAGTCCATAAACCAAGGACTGGAATTGAGGATTTTTGTTGCACATCTCTCTTAACCAATAGCAATAGTCTAGCCGCCTGTCATAATCAGCTTGTGGCAGAGCCTGGTACAAACCATATGGTAGGGATGTAGTTTAAAGTCTTTAAAATTTGAAACGCTGAAACAACCTACTATATTTACAAGAAATGAATGTTAATGAAATGTTTTTGCAGTTTGTCAGATTATTGGTGTAGTAGGGTCTGTCGTACAGATAAATTAAGAAAATACTATTGATCATGTAAGATATGGCGAATGTATTGGTCATCATAATCCTTGATTCCAAAATCAAAAGAAGGACATTTTATAGTCGTCAATGAAGTTAAGACCATACTTACATAACTCACTTTTTATTTTCAGTTAGGGCAATGTTCTACACAATCAGTAAAATTCATACATTGAAAAAATACCAAATCTGATAACAAGCTGTTTGAAATTACATAACCCAACTTCTTACAAAGCAATGCTGGCAAACATTAGCCTCACAGTGGCTTGGATATTTTTCGTTGAAACTGTGATCGGTGATGGAAAATCTTAACTGTTCCTGAATGATATATTGAGCAAACTGCTCACAAAGGAAGAAGTTGCACCAGAATTCTGCAACCTCTATGTGGCACTTTAAATGAATAGTTGGCGTTTTCGATTAAGAAAACTGTACCAAGTGAACTGCTTCTTAACTCTAATACTGCCTTAAATACTTTGCAACCGATTATCTCTTCAAATAATGAAAACTGCAAATATCAACAATTTCTAATTCTACCAGCGCCTTAAATGCGTAAACCAGTTAATAAATCAAATATTCAAAACGTACAATTAATATCACGTTCACTAAACAATAACCCTTTATATTAGATTTTAATTTTGTACCTAATTCATTTGTTAATTACATATTCTGAAAATAAATTATAAATACATAAAAATAGTTTCATCTTTGTTTCAGTTTTTCGATTTAAAAAAAACTTAATAAACACCTCGCACTAAAGTTATCCTTTTTGTTTCATGTAAGTTATCTGCCGAAGCACTGTGTACTAGCAGGGTTGTTGATGTACGTCTAATGCAGTAAATGAGACAAAGCAGAGGCAGGAAGATAACAATCAAATAATTTAGTATTATAAACACCTATTATACCGGGTGAATACTTTAAAACCGGCCATGTTTAACATAGAAATCGTTTTCCGCAAACTGTTGCTATTAATTCTTTGAAGAATGGGATTGTTGAACAATGTAAGTATGCCAAAGACAATTGTCTAATATGAAAAATTAATTTTATAATAAGGTAGGGTATTTTTTAATACAGAATGGTGTAAGTTATTTGAATCTGACTTAATTTTAAAGTGTGTTCTAAATTGAGAATAAAATAATAAAACTGAAGTTAAAAATTCATTAATTTAGTAAAGTAGATGAAAAAATTATAATCGGTGTCACTTAATTGGGAGCTACACTGTGCAAAAAACGATTTCCTATGTTAATGTCATATGTTGGGTTTTGAAGTATTTACATGATATATGAGTTCAAGGCATTCCACTCTCTTGAACTAAACGCCATCTTAAATTCCCTGCAAAATAACCGAATAAATTATAGGTATACAAATCTAATTCGAAATATATATCAAAATGCAACATTAATAATTAAGACACATGCGGAAACAAACAAAGTATAAATAAAAAAGGAGTAAGACAGGGAGACACTATCTCGCCTAAATTGTTCACGATGTGTCTAGAAGATGTTTTAAAATTTTAACTGGGATAACAAGGAGTGAATGTTGATGGAAACACGTTCAACCACTTAAGATTTGCTGACGATGTCCTATTAATAACAGATAATGTAACGGATTTACAAGAGATGATGACAGATCTGCAAGAGAAATCAGGAGAGGTAGGATTAAAATCAACATCGAAAAACAAAGATTATGAGTAATGAAGATATCGACAATGACAATAAGGTTAAATTGAACAACAAGGTTGTAGAAGAGGTCGATAGTTACATATATTTGGGTCAGAGAATTAGCCTAACAAAATCAAATCAAAAAGAAGAAATAAACCGAAGAATCAAATTAAGTTGGGCAGCATTTAGTAAGTGGAAAGAAGTTTTTGAAGGAAAATAGACCAAAAATTAAAAACCAAATTATTTAATCAGAATGTTTTATGTCTTGACTTACGGTGCAGAGACCTGACATTGACGAAGATAAACAAACAAAATTTGAGCATGGCACAGAGAGCAATGGAAAGGTCGATGCTGAGAATATCGTTAAGAGACCGAAGGACAAATGAGTGGATAAGATCAACAACAAAAGTAAAGGACGTAGTGGAAAAATATTAAAACAAAATGGGGATAAGCGGGTCACGTGGCAAGGTTTGAAGACAAATGGACGAAGGTAGTAATGCAGTGGAGACCTAGACAAGGGAGAAGATCTAGAGGAAGACCCCGCATGAGATGGACTGATGACATTAAAGAGTGGCTAAGTACAATTGGATACAAAAAGCACAAAATGGACAAAATGGCATTCACTTGGAGAGGCCTTCATCCATCAAAATGGATTGATATAGGCGATGATGATGATGATGATGATTATGATATTTTAGTAAACGAAGATTATGTACATGTGGAAAATAAACATTTTGTTGAAGATATACTATAGACAAAATATCACCTCACAGATAGATAACAGACACACCATTTAACATAACCTATAAACCTAACTACACAAATTTTACTCTGAACTTCACTCCACTAACTCAAACAGAGTGGAAATTTGGAGCGATTGGTTTTAGCAATAAAAGTAAACAGTCACTCCAAAACCAAAATGTACCGATAAAAGCACTCATTGATGAAGCATACTTTTTCTTGATATTAAAAAATTAAAGCAGGACTTTGTCATTGATTCTCTATTTGCCGTTGTTGTCTACACAATTCAACAAATTATTTTTCGTAATGTCCTTTAACGTTTCTGGTAATAAACACTGACTTCTTTAATAATAATAATTACAAAATGCATATATTTCTAATTAATATAAACCAACAGTCAATAAACGTAACAATCGTGTGTACATTAATGTTTTAAAATGTAGCTATAGGCGCGGAAATCGTAATTTAAAAGGTAGTGTAAGTTCAACAACATACGTTACATTTATGTATACAATTTGCTTAAGTCTACAAAGCAGTTGGTTTGTAGTCACAATACTTATAGTCAAATATAAATACATACTTGTTATGTTTGAAACGCACAAATATACAAGCTGTTTCTATTGCTTGGTACGCGGCTATCTCGAAAACTATTGGATATAGGAATTCAAGAACAAAAATTTTATTACTAAAACGGTTATGGAAAGTCTTGGAAATTATTTCACCTCACCGCAATTGACAAGGCAAGACATAAAATTTAAAATTCTTCAAAACGTTTATATAAAGCTATAACTTCAATAACATCATTAGAAAGCCTGAATAATTCCACATAAGTTTTGTCTGAGGTTCCTGTCAAAATTTCTGACCTTAATAGACAAGCGAGAAGCTCCTGAATGTCTAATAATTTAAATGACTATTTTCTAAATGGCTTATCTGATTATAGCTTATTGTAAGAAAAATATCAGTTTTTAAATACCGTATCCATCGGCATTTGACAGTTTCAAATAAAATTGTTAGAGATCGCAGTTAGCAATAAGAGTTTTTCAATTTTGCCATGAAAATTCAAATCATACAGTATAATTTTGATGTCATAATTGGAAAATAGATTAAATTTATAGAGAAAAACGCAAAACCGCAGTTCGATATATTCGCCCGTTTCATTACAGTTATTTAGAAAATACAGTCATTTAATTATTAGACATTATTGGGCTTCTCAGTCTTATTGAATGGTACACCATGACCAGAAAAACTTATCGGAATTAATTAGGCTTAATGATTACATTAAAGTCATAGCTTCATATGAAAATTTTGAAAAAATCTTAATTTTATATCTTGCCCTGTCAATTACGCCTTCTTGCGGTGAAATTCGGAACTTAAAAAATAATTTACAGAATTTTCTCATAGCCGTTTTAGTATAAAATTTTTTCCCTGAATTTCTATACCCAATAGTTTTTGAGATGTGGCCGAGTATCAATGAAACAGCCTGTATATGCGCTAAAAAGGTTCAATGTAATGTTTAATTATCGGTTCTACAATGGAATTACAATGTTATAAAAATTTTAAGTAAACAACAGATATCAAATTGTTTATTAAAACGTCTTTAAAGAATGTACAGGTAGATTTTTGAATAACAAAATTAAGCATTATGCAATTAATGACTTTATCGAAAAACATGCAGATCAAAATTTTGGGGTTCCTCGAATCCAAAATGTTATGCCCCTGAAGAGATTCTTAAATATAACCCGATCTTTACATGTAAATGATAACTATATCATGCCTTTGAAAGCTAAATGTGGGTATGATAGCATTCATAAAATCCAGCCATTTTAGATTACAACACTAAGAGACTCAAGTTTCATTGACGCTTGATGATATTTATCCATTGGTGAGTCCATGGTATAATTTAAGAGACGCAGTACCCTAAAACAGCATGCCTATGAAACCGATTAAAAGATGTTTCAAAGTTTGGATCATAGCATGTGCTGTAACAGGGTACTGTCTTGGAATGACTGTTTATGAAGGTTCTGATAACAAAGCTGATAGAAAAATGACACTTGGTGAAGGGGTTGTTAGTAATTTATCAGCTGCATTTGAAGCTTTTGGATATTGTCTGTTTTTTTTAACTGTGTTACTAGCAAAAAGTTATTGGACAGGAAATTATTGACCTGCTGTACTATAAGACATACCAGTAAATTGTTTCGAGAGATACCTAACAGACGATGAAAAATAAAAACTGGAGAAAGCGATGATATAATATGTGGAAACACAGCAATATCAAAATGGAAGGATAGAGGCACAATCAGCACAATATAAAATCCCAAACCAAAAGCACAAATACTTAGAACTCAGAAAGACGGAACTAAAAGCTTGTGAGTTTTTACTATTGTCTTGATGCTTGTATTGTCAATAGCTACATTTTACATAGCTCAACAAATGTCAAAATCTGTAAAACCCATGACTCATCTGAAGTTTCGATCGACTTTGACGTCAGAACTAATCGGTTCTTATCCTGGAAAAATGAAGCTTGGACCAGTTGCTGAATTTGGGCGCGGTCACAAAAGAAACAATCCGGATGCGAGAGCTGCAGTTCCCAATGTTACCAGACTGAATAATGTTGGAAAACATTTGCTAGTCACAGGAACATGAAGGAGATGCTGACACTGCAGCAACAACGGTCCAACATTATCTGTAGTGAATGTAGTGTGGCGTTGTGTCTGCAATGTTTCTCGACATTTCACAAAATATGATTTTAAATCAAACTATTTTTAATATTTTAATTTTCTTCGTTCATTATTTTTATCTGTATTGAATACTTCGTTCCCTAGTAGATTAATCCGGTACCTACATGTTCTTGAAAACAAACATGTTCATGTAATAAGATCATAACGTTGAGGCACGTACTGTAAGTTTGCTTTTAACGATAAAAAGTATGAATTTAATGATACTAATAATAATGATACTAAACTGAAAGGTGTGTACGCAGGATCGTCAGTACACGACTGTCATCAGTGAACGAACACCTTGTTTAAAACACATGACAGATTAGTATTCTTTATTCAATAACTGTACACGTAACCTCAAATACATTTACTTTTGGTCACCTCTAACCCAGCATATTCCATTGTTACAAGACAAAGCATTATTTAAACTAAGCACCACTTTAGAATAGATCTATATAATCTTATTCATGCTGGGAGTCAACGGCGTTGGTTGCCGAATTACCGTTATCATAATTTTTAAAGAAAAAGCAATTGACTTCTCCTTTCAATTTTATTTCCATTTAATGTTTAGGCACTAAGGATATCAAAAAAGTCATCAGAATACGAGCGATCTCAGTTTTTTAGTATTTTCCACAAATATTATGTTTTATAATATTTCCATATCTTTGAGAAGAGGTGTTTTTAAGACCTTGAAATAAACTTCACCTACGACTGTTTGGTATTGACTTTATTTTTAAATAAAAGTTGCGGTATGCGTTGGTGTGTGGAATTTTTGGTCAGAAAAATTCGCCTTAAATCAAACCACATTTTCGTGTAAATTTAAATTAATAAAAAACAATCGCCGAAAATTATTGTTACATAATGGAAAATATTACGACTGTACGATTATTTACGCTTAGAAACAAATTATACTCTAATTATTAAATTCCCATAAAGCAATTATTCGTAAGGACCTCGTATATCATAATTATCGGTTTGCTTACAAAGCGTTTTTTTTATTTTAATTAACTAAATGATTGTCAAACGGTGATTAACCTTGAATTGTGTAATACGTACGTACGAGGCGTGATAAGAAAAAATGTAAATGCAAAATGATGAAAATTCAAACTGACGCCAAATGGTAAGCGCAACACAATAAGAAACGGAGGTGTGGGCGTGAAAGTTGTTAAAAAAATAAATTCTCATTGTTATATTGAGGCCCTACCCATTGTTGCTGTACCGACCTCTTCTAGGCACGTTCTCTTGTTTAACCGGATCACAAAATATGATCGCCTTAGAACACATAATGCACAGTTACATTTTCATCATTGTTGCTATTTGAACAAGTTTTTTACGATCTGGTGATTCATTTTCAATTATCCACGCACATAGCGCACCGTTACAATAATAATTACAAAATATCATTGTTCTCAATTTTAAGGTTCATTAGTAAAACATTTCCCGCTTGGTCGCACTTAAAAAAAGAATTGTTAAGAAGAAGTTCAAAATTATTACTATCCACACGTGCAAGGGTTTTTGTTTAAATGCACATAGGATGGCGATAAAAATTAAAAACGAAGACGAAGGAAAGTTGCATTGTGAAATCTCAATAGAAAGTTGTTTTGTGTATAAACATATCGAAAGATTTATGGGGCAAAATTATTCTGCGGCTTTCGTCGATGGTTAAAATGCTGGAGAAAGTTCATTTGTACCACAAAAAATGCATCTTTTTAATATGGAAAATACTTGAAAAGGCGACATCGACGGATTAAATTCGAAAAAGTGACAATTAAAGATGACACGAGCCCACTCCAAAACTCTATTGCTTAGGCGTAACTAATTATATAAACATGTTTTAGATCGGACTTTAAAGTAGCGTTGGTGATGGACAACGATAATTGTACAAGTATGTATGGAACTTTAACACTACAGCAATAAAACTTAAAATAACAATTTTATTAATGACAAACAGGTTACGGCTTGACTGTATTGTAGCAACTTCCAACTTAAAATGCTTTATTGCCACCAAAATAGTTGGGCACATAAATTCACAGACTAAATTTAGAAAACAAAACAATAACTTTCGGAATTATTTTTTCTTCTTCTCAATACGTAACTGAACGAAGCATACCGAG
>JALBCR010000889.1:0-175331 GCA_030710515.1 Abscondita cerata | reverse complement strand
TTTTGAAGAGAGGGCGTAGAGATGAGTCGACATTGAGTGAACACCATTACGCCAGCTTGGCAGATCACAGCTGCTTTGGGATTCGGCTTACCATTTCGATTTCTATGAGGATTTCTTCTAAATCTGTCAACCGTATTCTGAACAGCTTAGTATTGGAAGGCGACAGTGATCGGTCTCTTTGATGGATGACAGTGTCAAGGAAACAGTCAGAATTCTCCACTTCGTCCGAGCACCAAAAATGTCGACCTGAGCTGACCAGGGCGGGCGTCCGCAATCTTCGCAGTGCCCAAGATGACACCAAAAACGGCTGTTTTTTTGTTCAAATGCTGACGCATTTGACTGGTTTGAAACACAATTGTAGCACGGTTCTGGTGTTACTCGTTTTACTGTCTCCAACCATATTATCTTTAACATATGACATTAAACATATTAGCTCAGACCAGAAAACAGAGTTGTTGTTGACCGAGAGATTTAACAGAATACTAATCTCCAGTGCCATCCTTTAGTTTGTTTCCATGATTGGGACATCGACTGAAATCAAAGTTGTTTGTTAGAGACCGCACAGTGTTTGTTGTCTCGTTTGTAATAACTGCAGTTTAATTTCTGTTATTTCAGACAATAACTTCGCCTAGAAATTAAACTGTTTAAGAACAATGACAGCAACATATAAATGAAAACACATTTTGTTGAGTATATTATGTATGTATGAGACGGTGAATTTGTTCCTTGCAGCTGAATACGTTTGTTATATATTGTTGATACTGCTTAATAATGAATATTTTAGTATTGAAGTTATTGCTACTGTTCTTGTTGTGATAGAATAATTGAAATTCCCAGCGCCACTGCCTGCACAACATTTTGTCCAGGTACACCAACATTTTTATTTTAGAAAAATTGATCAGAAGAATTGAATTTTGATAAGTATTACTGTCACATTGAGACAACCTTCACCTTTTTGAATAGTAACATGTATGTTTTATACAGTGGTGTTCTATGAATATATCAATCACTGATGCCTCCTGTTTGACTCTATTCTGTATCCTGAAAGACAACATATGAGCTTAATTTTAACTTAATTATTGCTATTTTCAACCAGTTTTTGACTTCCAACTACCTAGCCTCTTTAAGTACAACACATCTCTACCTTTGTCTGCGAGTAATGTAGCAGCAGTTCTTTGAAACAATGCCCTGTGTATGTCAACATCACTTAATTTTAAATAAATTGCAATTTTTTAGGAAACTTTCTATTTTAAAGAATTTATCAATTCGACAACTGTGACACACCAATTATTAAAGCAACCTAAAATGGTGTGTAAGAATGTATTTGTAAAATAAATAAAATACTTTTGAAGAAAAAATCTAACGGAACTTCATTTAAAAATTTCTCAAACTTTTGCAGGGGTAAAGAGATCTGATTCCTTATCACATTTTATTTTTAGAAGGCTTGTCATTTTGCAACCAGACATGTTAATCTTTCGTGAATACTGTAAAGTTTTTCGCAGCATGGAATTTTTCTACTTTTGCCTATTTACCAAAGTAACCTAGTACGAAATTTTTGGAAATATTATGCACTTCCTGTCTTGACACCAATCCTTATTTGCCCCATACTAATTGGTCTTTCCTTACTTTTTCTGAAGTAATTTTTTCTTATTTCAGCCGTTTCTCTAAATTCATAAGAGTATTTATAATACTTATTTGTTTCACTCATGTTTAGTTTATATTAGGAAAATCACTTTCCGATTTGGGCCTTTCTATACTCTTATCAGTGACATGGTTTCACATTCCATTCCCTATTCTCAGCTGTTACCTTTACAATTTTTCCTGTTCATTAGGTTTTCTCAGAAATTTTAACTTACTTTTATCTTATTGTATTGAACTTCTGCAAATAATTTGATCTTCCAGCCATATTCGCTTCTTTTTGCTTAGATAGCAAATATTACACCAGTGGTTATTAAAAATACTTGAGCTAGATTTGAGAGGGTTACGATTAGAATAAATAGATATTAAATTTCCAGTTAAGTTTCATTAAATGGACTCGACCCCAATAAACAACTCTTCCCACCTCGATATGGAATATACTTATTAATTTGAGTTTCACCACCATTGCGCATCGGTAATTTCAATTGAGAGAACGCCATGGCCATAAAAAACAAAATACCAGGTTCAGATCAAAAATTGTTTTTGTTCATCATTCCCTGAATTTTAGGTTAGAAGTTATTTCGATTCTGATCATTGATTACCTTGAATTCGTCATCTTGAATTTGGGTCATGATAACTATTGAGCTTCAAATATTTACTTTTACCGACCAGAACATTGACATTTGAGATAATTCCTGTGTTTATTTGGCAAATAGCTTCGCAATTATTGCCTTTATAGGCGATGCTGGAAACGTTGCCTAAATAACTCAGTTATTCATTGTTTGTTCATTATTGTCTATCATTAGAATCAACTGAACAGTTAACAATGAAAATTTTATGATGAGCATTGTTGGCGAAAACGCACGCAGCTTGCCAATTTCAACAAAAACTCCTGAAAGCTTATAGTGATCTATCAGATCACACTTCATTGCAGTTATATGGGAGGCAATTGTCGCAGGCTTCAGAGATCACTGTCACAGGCTGCTCAATCTTCAAAACATCAGCAATCAGTTGCATTCAAATCATACTACCATAAAGGCCGGTCTTTCAAATGATATATCACATGACCATCTGTTATTTGTGTTCATGATGGCGGTAGTGGCCCTTTTTGACAGGTCACCATGTTAAATAGCCAAATGTTCTTCACCGTTTGCTGGCAGAAAGCACTGTCTGGGCTCTTAGTTCAATATTAATCCGATCCTGAATGCTGAGTGAATGCTTGCTGAAAATGACAATACCATTATTTTGGGGCTCTAGCAGATTGAAACATTCAAACCCACAAGACATACACAACTTTGCAAAATAAGTTAATGTTTTGACTTATGAATTTCGTTGTTGTACATCCTGAATTTAATAAGAAAGAATTGTAAAAGCAATTGTGTTGCATACGATGTTAAAATGTAAGCAAATCAGATTCTAATGCATTTAATGTTGTTTTTTTAGAAAATATGCAAAAGAAAAGGGTTCCAACAAATTGAATCACTGCATTAACACTTATTTTGCAAAGTTGTATCTTAGGTTTGAATGTATAGAGTCTATTGCATTTGAAGAATTTAAACTAATGGTGTTGTCGTTTTTCAACCAGCATTACCACACACTCATGTTCAGGATTAATTTACGGTTAAATATTTAATTTGTGAACTAACATACAGGGTAGCTTTTATGTATGGAACCAAGGCTCTGTAGCCAAAACGGTTGAAGGCATCATTCTGAAATTTTAGGGATCAAATCTGAAGCTATTTCACATAATTTGACACAATCAAAAAATTTTTTTGTCGATAATTTTGACACGGCCGCCATCTTGAATTTTAAATAGCAAGATGGGTCATGTGATATATCATTTGAAAGCTTATTTTATTTACTTTGTAACTGAGTTTGAATATTTATTATGGTTTAGTGCAAGCTGATATGCTGATGTTTTGGGCTGATGAACTACATCCATTAATACTGCCAGTGAATTATCCTCTGTAGCCACTGTTGTTGGTCGGACGCTTCTGCGACGGTTCTTAACACTCCCAGTGATATTATACCGTCGTAAAGTCTGGTCCACAGTAGATCTCACTATAGGATTCCTATCAGGGCTTTCTGTGGCATTGAAGAGTTGGCAAACTTTCTTTATGCGTGCGTTTTCTATCGCCGTAACCAACCATCATAAGAATTTGTAATCTTTCTGATTCAGTTAGCTGATTCATATTTACGAGACGGTTCTAATTATTGAATAACAATGAACTAGTAATGAGAATAACTGATGCTTTGACGTTATAACGTTACCTAGTGTAACGTCACCTAGGTAACGTGTCAAAAAGCATCGCCACCTAAATTAAAAAGGCGATAATACAAATAATTGTACGAAATGATTATTAGAATTTTTTTTAGTATTTTCTCCAAATACAACTTCAACTGTTTCTAATCAGTTGTAAAGTAAAATAAAATAAGCTTTCAAATGATATATCACATGGACCCATCTTGCTATTTAAAAATCCAGGATGGCGGCCGTGTCAAAAATTATCAAGCAAAAATTTTTGATTGTGTCAAATGATGTGAAATAGCTTCAGATTTGATCCCTAAAATTTCCGAATGATGCCTTCTAACCGTCTTGGCTACTAGAGCCTTGGTTCAATACATAAAAGCTACCCTGTATAATAGTAGTTGATCTGAACATTTTTTTAATTATTTTGTTTTTGTAAGCGTAACGGATTAAATTACAATTTCCTTCAATTATTTAAATTGTGTCAATTGCTTTATTAGTTAATTGAAAACTCAAATTTAATAATAATATTGCTATTTCTGAGGTGGGAAGAGTTTTTATTCGGGTCGAGTCATTTAATGAAACATCACAGAGGTTTGCATACTATTTTATTCACAATTATTTATTTTTCTCCAAATCTTATCCAAAATTGATTTTTAATAACCACTGGTGATAATATTTTGCTAGCTAATATAAAATAAGCGGGCCATGAAAACGGAAGATGGTCATATGGTAAAATTATATTTGCAGCGTTTATTAATACAATATAAATAAAAAGTATTAACACTCCTTAAAATTTCTAGTAAGGAAAACCCTAATGATTTGGGCTCTTATAAGAGTAACAATAGGAATAGAATCGTCAATGACACACCATGTCCTTATTTAAGGATATAAGAAGGCCCAAATCATTGTGATTTTCCCTCAATATAAATAAATATGTGTGAAAAACAAATGAAATTATTTATTGTACTCTTCCCGAATTTAGAGAAGCGGCTGAAAAGAAGAAAAGAATTACTTCCAGAAAAAAAGTAAGGAAAGACCAATTAGTATACAGAACATTTAAGGATTGGTGTCAAGACAAGGAAGTGCATAATATTTCCAAAAATTTCTGTACTAGGTTACTTTTGTAAATAGGCAAAAGTAAAAAAAAATTCCATGCTGCGAAAAACTTTACATATTCACGAAAAGATTAACATGTCACAGTTTGCAAAATGACAAGCCTTCCTAAAAAAACAAAATGTAGGCTAAGGAATCGAATCTCTTTACCCCTGCAAACGTCGATAAATTTTTAAATGAAGTTCCGTTAGATTTTTTTCTTCAAAAAGTATTTTATTTATTTTACAAATACATTCTTACACATACATTTTAGGTTGCTTTAATAATTGGTGTGTCTGGTGCTTGTCGGAGTGATAAATTCTTTAAAATGAAAGTTTCCTAAAAAAATTGCAATTTATTTAAAATTAAGTGATGTTGACATGTACACAGGGCATTGTTTTCAAAGAACTGCTGCTACATTACTCGCAGACAAAGGTAGAGATGTGTTGTACTTAAAGAGGCTAGGTAGTTGGAAGTCAAGTGCAGTGGCCAAAAGCTACGTTGAAAAATCACTTAATAGTCAAGTTAAAGTGGCTCATATGTTGTCTTTCCAGGATACAGCAAGAATAGAGTCAGAGCAGGAGGCATCAGTGATTGATATGTCCTTAAGACTTCCACCACTGTACTCAGAAGCACCACATGTTACTATTACCAAAAAAGAAATTGAAGGTTGTCTCAATGTGACAATCAATACTTATCAAAATTCAAATGCTACAATCAATTTTTCTAAATAAAAATGTTAATTATTACCTGGACAAAATGTTGTACAGGCAGTGGCGTAACAAAATTTCAATTATTCTATCACAACAAAGAACAGTAGCGTAACTTCAGTACTAAAATAGTAACAAATATTTATTACCATTTACATTAAAAGCAATTATCAATAATATAACAAAAGCGTATTCATTACTAAAGGAACTAAATTCCTTAAGATATATACATACATAATTATAATATACTCAACAAAATATTAATTTTCATTTATAATTATGTTTGCTGAACAACGTCGAATTTGATTTCTTAGGCTTTGGTTTAATTTCTAGGCGAGAGTTGTTGTCACAATTGTATCCTTAGAAATTAAACCACAGTTAATTTTAAACAGAAGTTGTACAACTGCGCTTTTAGGCCCACTTGTATGAGTCTCTATTTAAACTTAACTTTGATTTAATTTCCTAGTCGATAATTGTTGTCCCAATCGTATCCTTTGAAATTAAACTAAAGTTAACTTTAAGCGGAGATTATACAAGTGGCCGTTAGTGTGTCTTAAATTTCATGTTAAAGTAATAAAAAAAGTTAAAAGTAACCCTGCTCTGGTTATTTGGCAACTTCTTGTTTTTTTGATTGTCCTTAGTATTTGGTCATCTGGGTACAAACATGACAGTAATGTATATATGTTAAAAAGATAATATGGTTGGAATAATTAAAACGCAGAGAACTAACTACACCTCCGTTCGATTATACAATTTAATGTTTTCAAATTGTCAAATAAACGTCAACACATTTTGAACTTTCAAAAAAAAACCCAGCCGTTTTTTAAGTTTTTGGTGTCATCTTGGAGCTTGCACTGCGAGGATTATTATTTGGATATTTTCACGGACGCCACGACCGCCTGACCCTGTTTGGCCCCTTGAAGTCAACGCTCCGGGCAGGATTCGACGTTTTTTGGTGCCTTTCTTTCGGACTTTGAAGTGGGAAATTCTGACTGTTTCCTTGACACTATGCCTCCATCTACTCAAGGAGACCGATCCCAGTGTCCTCACTGTCACCAATTCTACACCAAAAGGGACTAAATACGCACATAGCCCGCATGCACAAAACATTGTTCAGAATACGGATTTAAATTCGACCCAAGAGCAAGATTTAGAAGAAATCCTCATAAAGTATAAAACATCCGTCAGAGTGTTAAGCCGAATCCCCAAAGCAGCTAGGATCTCAGCCTCTGCCAAGCTTACCAACGTAATAGATAACTGTGTTTCACTCAATGATGTCGACTCATGGAAAACCTTACTTCTATTTCCCTACGCCTCTCTTCAAAACCCGACAAAAACTCTGGCCTAAGTCTGTCGGCAGCAGTCAAACGGAATATTATCAACGCATCTCCTCCTACATTAATCAAGCCAAACCACCGACCGAAATTTAACCTTAACAAGAAAGTCCAAGCTAAGGTGGATGAAGGGGACATCAGAGGAGCTATCACCCTTCTGTCATCAAATGATTCGTTTGCCCCTTCAACGAAGACACCCTGGAGTCCCTAAAGAAGAAACATCCAAGCCCTTCCCGAGATTTAGCCATGCCCACCATGGACAACTCAATGGAATCTTTAGTTACGACCAGTGATCTAGTCTTTGAAGCCATTAAAAGCTTTAACAATGGTTCCGCTGGAGGTCTGGACAGTCTTCGACCTCAACACCTCAAGGACCTTACTGCCACAGGCCTTGGAAACACGGGAGCCAAATTAGTCAGTTCGTTAACAAAGCTAGTCAATCTTTTGCTATCCGGGGAGGTCAATTCAGTCATTACTCCTATCCTATTTGGAGCATCCTCTGCGCCCTGAGCAAGAAGGATGGAGGTATTCGACCAATCGCCGTTGGATGTGTATACCGTCGTCTAGCTGCCAAATTAGCCTGCCATTCAGTTAGAGAGGAAGTTGGTTCAATTCTCAGACCGAAACAGCTAGGATTTGGAACTAAAGCGGGTTGTGAAGCAGCCGTTCACTCAACAAGATCATTCATCAACTCTAAAGCTAATTCGGACAAAGTTATTCTTAAAATAGACCAGAAGAACGCTTTTAATTCAATAGAACGAGACAACATGCTCCAACAAGTATTAACAATATGTCCCAAGCTGTTCCTGTTTTTCAATTCATGCTACAGTTCAAGCTCTAATTTGTTCTTTGGCAATAATATTATAATGTCGCAAGTCGGAGCCCAGCAGGGCGATCCAGGAGGTCCCTTACTATACTGCCTCGCCATTAATAATCTTATCCAGGAACTGTCATCAGAATTGAACGTGTGGTACCTCGACGATGGTACTCTAGGAGGATCTCCCGATATGGTACTAAAAGATCTCCAACACATTATCTCGTCGGGAAAACACTTGGGATTAGAAATTAATCCATCAAAATGCGAGTTGTTCTTTTGCTCTGAACCAAATGAAAAGGTTATCCAAGATTTCCAGTCGATTGCTCCCGGCATAAGAATAACCTCAAGCCAACTTACACTTCTGGGAGCCCCTCTCGTTGATTCTGCAACTAGTGACGTCTTTGCGGCTAAACTTGACGAACTCCAACTGCTCTTATCAAGAATTCTGAATCTTAACAAACACACAGCTTACTTTCTCTTGAAATCTTGCACTGGGATTCCTAAGTTAACCTACCTAATCCGCAATACACCCTTACACAATCATCTCGCAATCCTGAAAGAATTTGACAATTTCTTTAAAGAAGCTCTGACTAAAATTACGAATCTGAATTTCGATGCTGCTCACCATGACCTGTCTAGTTTACCAGTGAACTTTGGAGGACTAGGCATTCGTAAACTCGAAGATCTCTACCTGCCCGCCTTTTTATCTTCAATCTCATCCGTCGAGGAACTAATGGTCTCTATTCTCTCCCCTCCGAGACTACTGTTTTTCATGGATACCTTGAAGCAAAAGATGCTTGGACCCAGTTAGAACTTCCTCAACCCGCTGACCCCTTAAACAAAAAATTGGGACTTACTTAATATCCACCGTCTAATTTCCCTCCTCGAACCTGAATCTACTCAAGAAAAGGCAAGATTTTATGCAGTTATGACCCCAGAAGCTGGAGCCTGGTTACACGCCATCCCTATCAGCACAATTGGAACTTTACTGAGTGATATTGTCTTTCAAATCTCGGTTGCCCTTCGTATGGGAATCAGTTTTTGCCAACCCCACCTATGTAAATGTGGTGATAAAGTCAGTGAATTTGGAATCCACGGTCTCTCATGCCGTTTTAGTGCAGGTCGACATTCTCGCCACCAAGAAATCAACTCTATCGTAGCCAAAGCTTTAAGCTCAGCCCACATACCCTCTCTTCTGGAGCCGGTAGGTCTTAGTCCTGAAGATGGTAAGAGAGCGGATGGTGTGACCTTAATTCCATGGTCCAATGGAAAATGCTTAGCATGGGATTCCACTTGCCCAGATACCCTTGCGCCCTCCAATATCCAGACCTCAGCCAAATCAGTGGGAGCCACAGCAAATGCTGCCGCAGCGATCAAGATAAGGAAATACTCAGATATTGTGGAGAGAGGACTACTTTTCTTGCCCTTTGCTGTGGAGACTTTAGGTTCATTTGGAGATGCGGCCATTCAGTTTACTAATGATCTTGGTAGACGCTTAAAGGATGCGACTGGGGAACCTAAATCTAAATCCTACCTAATCCAACGCATAAGTCTAGCTATCCAGAGGGGGAACGTAGCTAGTGTACTTGGAACTCTCCCTTACACCTCGTCCTTGGACGAGATATTTCTACTTTAACATTTCATCATTTAAAAGTGTATTTTAAAATTTTTTCTGTACCTAACCCAAGTGTAGTAGTGTTAAAAATAAATTTAAAAATAATATTATTTTTTTTATTTTAATTTTTGATTTTTATATTTTTTTTGTTTTTTATTTAAAGTATAATAAAAAAAAAAAAAAAAAATAAATTAAAAAAAGAAATTATTGATGGTATATATAAATAAAGTAATAATTAAAAAAAAAAAAATTTAATAAAATTTTTTTTTATTTTATATGGAACAAAAATTGAAAAAAACAAAAAAAAAATTTTTTTATTTTTTTTTTTATAAATATCAAATTTTTTTTTTTTTTATTTTTAAAAAAGAAAAAATTTCTAATTTTGATTTTTTGTTTTTGATTATGTTTTGTTCTTTATATGAAAAAAAAATTTATTAAAAAAATTTATTTTTTTTTAAAACGTGGTCAATAATATTCTTTCCTTTTTTCTCTTAATATTACTTATCTTTTTCTCTCTTCTCTTCTGATTTCTCCACTCTTCCATTAAATGCTGCAAGTCCTCCCATCTCTCCCCGCACATTCTGCACTTTCTTTCTCCATCCTCTAGCCAATAACTGTTTACCGTTTCTTCATTCACACATCTAAATCTCGCTATCATCCTTTTCGTCTTTAAACTTTTGTTTCCTGTAACATATTTCGGTACACTCTCGGTTATAATCTTTCCATATCCTTCGATATATCCTCCTTCCCTTATTTTTGTTCTTCTTTCTTAAATTTGCGTATCCTTATTCATTCTCACTATGTTGTTTTTTATACTTGTGCCTACCGCTCTTCTTCTTTCTACTTCTTCTCTGACATACCCTACTCTTTCGTAATATAATTTTCCGTTTTTTTTTCTCTAAATCGTCTTCATACCTCATTGCTATCTTTCCAGCTTGTACTCGTATCTTCTTCATTTTTATTTCTTCTCCAACTATATATGACGGTGTTTCCTTTTCTAGCCCCAACGTCCACCTCCTATACTTTTCTTGTACCTTCTCTACTTTTCCCCACTCCTCCATTCTTAACCTCCGCTCCGTACATCATAACACTCATCACTAATTTCTGGAAAAACCAAACACACTCTCTCCTATTCCCCACACTTGCCCTACAACCTTGTTACCCTTTTTTACCAATTCCCTTATATGCCCCTCATCTTTATTATTATATTTTATAGTATATCCTAGATATTTACATTCATTCACCCTTTCTATCACTTCTTCTCCCCATTTCCACTTTTTCTATTTTCTTTTCTTCTTGCTTGTTTTTTTTGAAACACTATTACTTTTGTTTTTCCAACATTTGCCTTCATTCCCTTCCTTCTATATAACTTCTTCACTACCTCTATTGCTCCTCTCATTTCTTAGCTTACTAGACATCCCTGTTTAAGTCTCTTAATGGTCCAAAAACATTCTCCAACTTTTTCTTTCTGTTCTTGTTTTTGACACTTTTGTTTCCTAATACAACTCTTCCAGTGCTTCTATCAGATGTTCTGTTATCCTTTTTCTCTTAGCCCTTTCCATAGTTCTTTCCTATATACATTATCGAACGCAGCTTTTAGGTCTAGAAACTAAGCAAACATCTCCCCCTTATTTTCTATTTCCTTGTTCACAAACTGCCTCTAATATATATATATATATATATATATATATATATATATATATATTGTCGATCGCTCTTCGCGCTTTCTAAATTCTGCTTGCCAATCACCTATTAAATTTCTTTCTTCTATCTCCGCCTCTAGCCTCCCTTTTTAATATCTCCGCATAGATCTCGTACCCTGCATTTGTGATACTCACTCCTCTGTAATTTCGTACTTCCTTTCTATTTCCCCTTTATATATTGGACATATTATTGCTTCCTTCCATTTCTCAGGTAATTCTTCCCCTCTCCATATCCTACTTAGTAATGAGCTCAGTCTTTCTGTCATCTTAATCCCTGTATATTTCCATTGTTCTGTTTATGTTCCGTCCGTCCCTTCCGCTTTCCCACTCTTTATTTTTCTCAGTACTTCTTTTTAGTTCCACTTTTCTTATTTCTCCATCTCTTTTCCTTGATTTTTTTTTATCCGTCTGTTTCATTTGGCTTGTTTCTATTCTCTTAACAACTCTATACAGTATTCTCTCCATTTATTTTTGCTTATATCTGATTTTTGGATTTTTGTTTTTCTTCTTTCTCTATTTATAAACTTCCATTTGTCTCATTTATTTATAATTTTTTTTATTTTATCTTCCACTTCTCTCTCATATTCCCCCTTTCTTTTGTTACAGATTTCTTTATATTCTTTTTTTAAATTTTTATACTCCTCTAAACTTGCGTGCCCTTTTTTCAATTTTCTTCTCCCACATTTTGCTTCTTTCTTCTTTTTCTTGCACTCTCCGTTCTACCAATAACATTATCTTCCCATTTCAGTATTCAGTCTTCGGTATGTTTTTTTCTACTGCTTCTTCTATTTTTCTTGTAATGTCTTCAATTTCCTTTTCTATCCCTTTCTTTGTTTTTGGTCGTATTCAATTATTTGTTTATATTTTTCTGTACTTTCCTCTGTCCATACTTTTTTACTATCTATTTTTCTTTAGTTTTTTTCTTCTACTTCTCTTTCGTTAAAGAAAACTTTTATTGGTTGATGATCTGATTCTTCTTCTTCTCCTATTTTAATTTTGTCTATTTTCCACAATCTTTCTTCGTTTCCTATCAAATAATCTATTGCCGATTCTCCTCTTTCACTTATGTATTATACTCCTCCTATCTCCCTTCTTCCATATTTCCATTCCCTTCTCTTCACACATTTCCAATAATATTCTCCTTTGTCTATTTATTTTTTTATCCATTGACATTCTTCTTTTTTCCTCTCCATTTACCCTTCCTCTTCTTCTATTCTTGCGTTAAAATCTCCCCCTAATATTATTTTTCCTACTTCTTCTTCTTTCAGTACTTTTTGATATTATTTCTGATTCCTTTCATCTCTTTTCTATATACTGTTAACACTACGTAATTTTCTCATTCGTTTGGTCATAAGCTTTTTAACAATTCTCTGAACTTGTTTCTTTCCTTCTCTTCTTTACTCTCCCACTCCTTTTTACTCCTTTTTATCCCCCCTTTTGCCTTTCATTTTTTCTGCTTTCTTTCCGCAAACTGAACCCTCCACACATATTCTCCCGGTAGCCTCTCTTTCCAGCTTTCCCAGTCCTTTTCTTCTAACCAGGTCTGTACTAACCCCACCATTTTAAAACCTTTTAAATACTTCCAAAAATTTTGTTTTTTGTTTTTTATTCCAACTTTTAAGATACTTTCTATCTTCCATATTTTTCACCTTTATTATCACTATTCTTTTCTTTATTTCTATTGCTTTTTCTACTTTTTCTTTTACTCTCATCTTATTTTTCAACATATCCTCTATCTGATTCTTCACTTCCCTTCTTCCTCCGCAGGTTTCTAGCCCTTTAATCACTAAATTTGTCTTTCTTTTTTTCTCTTTCATGTTTTTCCATTTTTCTTTCTAAGTTTTCTATTCTTTCTTCCTAAATTCTTAAATTTCTCGTTCCACTTTTCACTAATTCTATTTATTTCCTCCTTTATCTCTTTTATTTCATCATTTGTTTTTTCCTGTACTGATTTTATTGATCTTATTTCTTGTAATATCTCTTTGCACAACCCCATTAATCCTCCATACTCTTCTTTTTCCACTTCCCTACTCGTTACACAATTCTCTATTTTTTTTTCCTTCCTTTTTACTATTTCTAAAAATTTCATACATGTCCTCTTCTTTCATTCTTCTCCTCCTTGTCTCCGACTCGTGTTCCTCTGATTCCGACATCTTCTTAAGTGTAAATTATAACTAAATAATATCTTCTTTAAAATTAAACAAATCTTTTAAACGTAATTTAAATGTGATTAGTTTTACACGTAAACTTAGTTAAATTGTGCTCGCGTGATACGCGTAATCATATCTCGCACGCCACGCGTTATCTCTGTCCGCGTTCTCTTTCACTTAACAAAACACATTCGTTTTCTCTACGATAATTCATTATTATTTAATTGTTCAATTATTATTCACTTACTAAAAATCACACTAACCACATCTTTACTTGGAACCGAAGTAATTATATTAACTTATACATAAATAACAAAAGATACATTTAAAATTATTATTGGTGAGGTGGAATTAAACACACTTCGTCAAAAGGCACTCATTTAATTTTATTTCAAAAGAGACAAATTTTTATAAATTAATATTGAAAATGTCAGACTTGATAATGATAATGATAATTCCATTTTTTCGCCTGTAATATTTTTTTATATGATCGTTGCATTAATACCTTATAGGTTTTTTGTTTATAAGAAATGCTTACGTATTTCCATATCTGTGTTTTTCATTAAACTTGTACTGATTTGTATTAAAATATCGGCATCGGATATTTTGATCGGCAAACGGATTTCAAATTTCTATTAGACCGCACGACGTCACCGTAAATATTGACTCTAGTTTGGTAAACTGTTTTGCCTGATTACACAAGATAATTTATAATAAATGTACAAAATTTTAACATTGGGTTAGACAAGTCGTTTTAAGTAAAAAATGTTGTATGAAGATAGGTCGCATTTTGTTTTTTAATTGAACTACATCAGATTTAAATTTTATTTAAAAATAATCATTAAAGTACAACTTTAAAATTTATTAGCCATGGAAATAAACAACATAATTTGTGAAACAATTAAGTTGATAGTTGTCAAAATAAGTGAGTTTAGTATAGCTGATAATGCAGATATGGTTTATCTGTATGGGTATAGTAATGGTAATGGCCTTCAGGCGTCTAGAGAGTATCGTCAAAGATTTCCTAATAGACGTCAACCGAGTGCCAAAGTGTTAGATCGTACTTTCCAACGACTCAAAGAAACTGTTTTCATTGCTGTTCCACGTAATGATCAAGATAATCTCTCTAGAGAAGATATTGTCAATAACGAAGAAAATGTAATTGATGCAGTGTTGGACAACCTCTCACTGAGCACTAGACGCATTGCAGCGCATTGTTGTCTATCTCAAAACTTTGTATGACAAACAGTACATCGTGAACAATTACACCTCTAACACATTCAACGTGTCAGGCATTACGCCCGGAAGATCTAATATTTTTAACTAGAATAGTATTGACAGATTTACTAGAGAGGGTATTAATAGCACTCATAACTACCATCTAAGGGATCTCCAGAATCCACATGCTGTTAGACAATCGCGATTTCAACACTGTTTTAGTGTAAATACTTAGGCTGGTATCTTTAAAGAAGAACTACTTGAATTAGGCGTTTTACCACACAGGCTAAATGCAAAACAACTTTTCTTGATCAAACGCTTTTTGAGAAGATTGAACATAATCCTTTTCTTATTTGGCAAGAAATGTGATTTCAACACGATGGCGTTGCACCTCACTACTGTAGACAAGTACGTGCAAGGTTGAATAAACATTATCCTAAACGATGGATTGTTCGGGAGTGTCGAAATTAATACACGTGAACAATTACTTGACTAAATAACAAATGGGTTTAACAAAATTTGGCAAGATTGTGCTCAGGTGTCATGCTTGCATTTGAGCTTGAGGTGGGCATTTTAAACAACTGTTATAGATAATATTTTTCTTTCATAGTCATTTATTTTCTTGTTATCCATTTTAAAGTTGCACTTTTCTTTCTAATAAAATAAAATTTAAATCTGATGTAGTTCAATTAAAAAACAAGATACAACATTTTTTTCTTAAAAGGGCTTCCCGAACACGATGTCAAAATTTTGTACACATATTATAAATAAACAGAAACTACTAATGACTTTTCCTTAAATGACATCTTTTACAAAGTTACCAAATTCAACATGACTTGTACGATATTTTATGTTGTCTCCGAAAACACTCACATGTTTTTACCTGCAATATTGAGAAAATGTATCGCCTAGTTAAGACGAATTTGTCCCAATTTCATTTCAAGATTCATGCAATTATCTATCGTAACCTACGGTATAACTTTTTGACCATCTCGTCAACAAGGGTCTTATACGAGCTGACTTCTAGTTTAGATAAATTTCCGTTAGCTCAAAAAACGTACTGCTACTTTAAACCTATGTGAGAGGTATGCTACAATATTCAGATCCTGTGGAAAATGTTCAACTGACTTTTGAGAAATTAAGCATCATCCTGGCCCAAATTCTAAATTTTCGGATTTTGTGTCTCATTGTTAGTGATCCGACGGACTTTGAAGTCCTAAGTCAGAGCTACTTTCTAATCTGTCGTATCTTAATTTTTTATCTTGAACTTGACATCACTTTCTTGATTAAAAACAAAACACAGAATTTTAAAGGTACATCGGTCCTGTTGGAGCACTGAATGCCTTAACCGATTACAGAATCGGTCAAAATGGCTGTATCTTCGAAGTAAAGAAATATGATGTTACCTCACTTAAGTGGTCTTTGACCCGGATTGTGAAATTATACCCTTTGTTATGTGTGTGGAACCAATTTGTCGTCAAGTGCGGCCACAATCATTTGTTGCTAATATCTGTTGGAAGTCAAATAAAAGTGTTTATTGTTTAGTTAGTACAAGCTACATTGATAATTAGCTACTGTTATCGGAGATGCTAATCTAACAATATTTCCTTAAACCAGTGTTTGGTTTGCGACAATAAACCTAAAGCCAAACAATGACACTTCTAAAAAATATAGTGTATGTAAGGTTTCT
Organism: Abscondita cerata; assembly: GCA_030710515.1. Lineage (NCBI taxonomy): Eukaryota > Metazoa > Arthropoda > Insecta > Coleoptera > Lampyridae > Abscondita > Abscondita cerata. The sequence goes on along the minus strand of JALBCR010000889.1, from coordinate 159,113 downwards.
TTGCATGCACATTAATTTGTTGTATTTGATACATTGTTAAACTCATATTGGGATTTTCTAGCCTCTCTTTCCCTACTAATTTGGTTTATTGTATAGACATTGATTATTTTATTTTTTAATTACATTCACTGATTCATATTAGGCCGGCCACACACGTAACGGTATACATGACAGGTAAACATGTACAGGTCACCTGCGCAGGCAAACCGGAGCGTGTGTGCCAGTCGCTGCAGGCGAAAGTGCACAGGCGAAGCGACCTGCGCAGGTGACCTGACAGGAACGGAGATTTGATATCTTGTACCTGCGCAGTCGTCAGTTATACCCTACACCTGAGCGTGTGTGTGAGTACGTCCGGTCGCCTGCGCAGTTGTTTTGTTTAGTTGAGGCTTCTTCCTGTGAAGAGAGTGTCTTTTGTCTTTGTGTTTTGTAGTTAGCGGACTATCTTGTGGCTACTGGTGCTAGTGATGTCGAGTCGTAAACGCAACCGAATAATTGAAGAGTTTATCGATATGTATAAACTTGAGCCGTGCCTGTGGCGGGTAAAAAGTAAAGAGTATCACGATCGCGAAAAATGAGATGCAGCTTATGCGAAACTTGTGCTCAAGTTGAAAGAACTGGAACCCGATGCAACAAAGAAATCTGTGATTAGAAAGATTAATAGTTTACGAAGCAATGTTCGTAAAGAAAAGAAAAACGGGACATGTCAATGAAGTCTGGTGCATCAGCCGACAATGTCTACGTATCTAAATTGTGGTACTTAAATTTGTTCGATTTTCTTGGTGATCAAGACATTCCCAGTGCATCTATGTCGAATTTAGAGGAAGAAGATGGGAGCGAGATTGAGGAAGTAAGTACCGGACAGATCAATTACCTAGTTAAACAATTTATTTGAACTACACTTTAATTTACAAGTTAAATGTTAAATTAGATGTTGATTAAATGTTAAATGGTAGAATAAAACAAAAAAGTTTTATGACAAAATTGATATGTATTAATGTATTGTTTGTGCATGGATTGGTGAATGTCATTGACTCAACTAAGCTGAAAATATATATTCACTTGATAATGATTCACTTAGTCTTTCACTTTAATTTTTGTTTCGAAGAACACGTTGGTCTTGCCATGAAAGTTTGCCTTCATTGACGAAGTAGGTAGCAAACTCCTCTCTGAGATTTTTGGCGGCCACATTTACATTCCCTAAGCTCGCTCGTTGTAATGCAATCATATTCGATTCATTGGTATCTAACCCAGCATTAGTAGTAGCGTCATCGTCATTCTCTTGATACGTACTGTTTGGTGAAGCGTAAATGGTAGGATGTGTTTGCATCAAGAAATTATGCAATGCACATGTTGCCATTACTACCTTTACTATGTTCTCTGGCTCCAAATTGATTTAAGTATGGAATATGCAAAATATGGAGGCTAGTATTCCAAACCCATTCTCGACAACGTGCCTTGCCCTTGAAACTCGGTAGTTGTAGATTTCTTTTACAGCTGAATCTAGTTGTGCTTGTCTGAAAGGTTTCATCATGTTAATTGACAGGGGAAAGGCGTCATCTGCCACAAACACGTAAGGCACCTCTTTGAAATGTTCAGTAACATTGCATGGTTTTGGGATCTTAAGTTCATCACTCTGTAACTTTTCATAAAACTTAGTATTTTGAAGAACACCTCCGTCAGAAACACGCCCATTGGTCCCAAAATCCACTAAAAGGAACCGATATTTAGCATCCACTATTGCAAAAAGTACCATACTGTGTCTGCCTTTATAGTTGTAATAATATGATCCGGAATCCGCTGGAGGAACTATGTCTATATGTTTGCCGTCCATGGCACCGAGGCAGTGGGGAAAATTCCATTTCTCTTCAAACTGTTCAGCAATCACTTTCCATTTCTCAGTGGTGTTAGGAAACTGGAACAAAATTAAATTCATAACAACTGTTCTCAACGTGAGTAAACAATGTTTAAATTATGGGTTTCAAAATCAAGGATAAACCATTAAATCGACAATTTCCAAACCAATGTAAAAAGAGTATTTTGTTGTGTAATAATTGGATGGGTACACCTAGTACATAAATATTTTTTTCAGGAGGACGTTGGTGAACCAGCTACAACACCGAGCAGAGAAACATCAATCAATAGCGAGGTCCCTTCGCCTGTGGTCCCAAGACCCAACTCAGATACACGTGCGGTAAGCCTACCTCCTTATTCCCGACCTAATTTGGCAAAAAAAAGAAAGTTGAAGACTTGACAACTGGTGTCTTAGTCTCAGTCAGAGACCACTTTCAGAAACCATCACGCCAAGACGACAGATATGATATAATGGGCAAATCCATTGCAATGCGAATTAGGGCCTTAGAAAAACGCCAGGGTTTGATCGTAGAAAAAGAATCAACGACCTCCTTTTGAGGCTGAAATGAGTATGTTTGACGTACCTAATACTGGCTCGTACAACTACGAATCTTTGACCAACACCCCTGGGTCAAGTAGGAGCACAACGAGTCCTCTAGCAGCTGTATCTTATGGCCAATATCCACAACAAACTTCACCAGCTGAATTTGTTAGCAATGACGTTATTCCACCTCATCAATCAATGGCAGATTACTTTGCTAATTATGACAAAATCAATAGTCTGTTTTGTTTCTTTATTTATATTCAATGTTACTACTAAACATTTTGTTTTACCAAACAGTTCTTTTTTATGTTCTACCCACTATCAAATATCATGTCTCTGTACTCAGTTAAATATTCCCTTTAAAAACTGTAATACGTTGCTATGAAATAAAGTAGAAATGTTTAATAACATGTATATTTATTTACCAATATACCACAGAATCAATAATTACGTAAGGTGTTTTCTTTGCTTCAAAATTTCAAGAACCACGGGGTTATAGTTAGTTGAACTATAATAGAATAGCTAACTTTACGTTAGTTTAACTTATATTTTTAAATATATATATATATATATTCTTCTTATACTTTTTGAATTAGAAGAGCCGTTAATGGAATTCATCAGGGAATTTTGATATAAGTTAATTTCTAATAAATTTAAAATATTTCAATTTTAACCTACCTTGACATTTAGAACATCAATAGAATATTCTGTGCAATATGGCTTGATCGTATCTGTAAATAGACGTTTTTCAGCACTTTATAGATGGCTTCACACGTCCTGGAATTATTTTGCCTAGAGCTTGTGGTGATATCAACGTAGAATACTTGAGACACTCGTACGATCGGCCCGTTGCAAGGAACCTCAAAGTCGCAGTTAATCTCTCATGGGGAGAAATCGATTTCCTCATAACCGTGTCTTTCTTTCAATTAATGGAGTCACGAGTAACAACAGCTGTTCATAGGCGACTTCATCCATCCGCAATAATTACGGAAGTCTGAAGGCTCACCACCCAAGTCTTTCAATAATCTTGTATGAGTGTAATCATTTCTTTTAGTAAGCCACTTTTTACCCACACATTTTACGTTTAAACTTCTTCTTCTTACTGTTTAAAACCACACACAATCCGGGACTAAAGTTATCATATCATCTTCATCTTGTTGGCTCGCCATCTCTCAACTGAGCTAAACGTACGGTATACCGTTACGGTGTGTGGACTCTAGTTTGCACAGGTATACATGACAGGTAAACCTGCGCAGGTTTACCTGACATGTATACAGTTACGTGTGTGGCCGGCCTTAGTTTCATGTATTTTATCTTTCACGGATTTAGTTTTATTTTATTTGTTGAAATTAATACTTTCAGTATAACTGAACTCTGTAGCTTTCAAAAGAATCGACTTTACATGCTGTACGGATAAAAAATGTAAAATTTTAAATTGTCGTTTGTAATCAGATTAACTTAGGTACAACTAATACCAAGAAAAGACGAAATTCCGCATAAACGCATAAATACTTCTATGAAAGTAGACCTTAAGCAATTTAGGAAATTGTAACACACGAAAATTGAAATCTTTATGGAGGTCAAGTGGACCCTGACGAGAGATAGAATGTAGTATATTCTCGAGAGATTACATTTGAAAGCAAATCAAACTGAATCACTCTTAACGAATATTAGATGAGTGTCATTTTTCAAATGCGTTTGCGCATACAGAAAGGGGACAGAATACGTGATAGTATTAATCATATCATACGGTTTGATTAAAATTATAACAATAACAATACAGTTATGTCGTTTAATAATGAATATAAGATTCGAATTGCCACAAAATTAGATTCAATTGCGTCCATAGTTTTGTGAAAGATCAATTTGCAAGTAGTTCACCTTTAATAAACGCGTTTCGAGATGCTAATATTTATGAAGAGTTACCTAGAAGAGATCATTCTCACATATCGCGTATTATTAGTGACGGTTTAACTTTAATAGCATCCGATTATGATGACCAAATAATTGGTGTGGTCGAAAATGTGAATTATACACTTAAAGATAAACACGAAGAAATTCCTGAAGAATTTCGTACAATTCGGATGTTTTGCCAAATAAGATATGTACTAAATAGTATAGATTCCGAAATGACCACTTTATTAAAACAAGAGATTGATAAAGAAATGGAAGTTAAAATGATTTGCGTTCATAAAAAACTGGAGACTGAAAAGGACTAGGAACCTTACTTATTGGGAAAATACTATGTAGAGTCAAAAACTTGAAAATAAATGCAAAGGAATATTTTTTAGAGATCTAGCTCGGAAAGAAGGATTTTCACAAATTCGAATAATTTGTATAAGCGAGTACAGTAGAAAATTAGCAGAAAATATGGGTTTTGAGTCTATATGCAGTATTGACTACGAAGAGTTTAAGAAACAAGGTCAACTAGATGCTTTACCTTCTCCACCACACACAAATGTATCGGGATTGATACTCAAATTATAATTTATTTCTGAATTACAAAATTTAGACGATTCAAATGGATAAAGGATAAAGAAAAATGAGGTTAATATTTATTGTCCTGTTCTATTGTTACAAACATATAAAAAATAAATGAGCTACTATTAATTAAACTTTTATTTTCAATTCTTAGTACATACACATATTTTGCGTAAAGTAAAAAAGTACATTGATCATTTATCAAAAAAAAAAAAATGATATGATTCATATTAGGATCAGTATTTAGTATACAATCATGATTTATATTATCATATGTAAGTGTTATGTATGGTGCCCCAAAAGATCAGTATAAACCTGTACAGTGTGGTGACGAAAACGTGTGCAATTGTGGATTGGTTCGTTTTGGCAAAGCACTTACAAACAAACCCCCATAAGAAAGTATCCAACTTAGTCCAGTCGTTTTTAAGTTTTTTACACATCCGAACAAAGATTTATGGTAAAATTTTAATGTTGGGTGTCGATAATATAAATGTCAACATTACCTAGTTCAAAAATTCCTACCCGCTCATGTGACATCAAATAACCAAATCTATTTTTTGATAAAGACTAATCCTATTACAGTCAGGTTGCCAACAAAAAAATGAAGCTAGTCCCCTAACTTTCTGTCTAAGAATCTATGACAATCTTGAAAATCTAAAAATTAAACTAAACAAATTCTACCTTAATAATGGACCACTCGGAGATACACCAAAAACTGCACTGCAAGACCTTCTACGATTAATTTAAGTTTTAAGCTATCTAAAAAATCGACCTGGAAGAAGCACCTGTTTAGTGGTTTCTGAAAAAGTGGCTTATACCAATATCAAAAAAGTTTTTTTTACTATTTCGGTACCATTGTATAAAGTGTCCAGGGAACTCAATTACGTCCCTAGCTGTATTTATAATTACTAATTAAAACTTTTACACTACTCGAGCAGCAATATTCGAAAAGCGGTGACCAAAAAATACATAAAATTAAGAATCTAAGTAATAGTCTTTTCACCCACATCAATCCATGTGACTTATTTCTTGGTAAGAATTGTTTAGAAATTCCCAAACTGACATATATTTTGCGCACTTTTCTTAATGGAATTTTATAAGATGTTACATAAGAAATAGATGAGCTTATTAAAAATGGAGCTATAGAGTTGTGACGCTGGCTTTTTCAATCTAGGTTAGTTTCTGTAAATAATAAAAGTGACGAATCTTCGGGCGCCAGATTTGATGACGAAATTTACTTCCGTTTGTTCGTCGGCCAGCTACAGCGGAGGTTAAAAATTTCAGTGTTCTGATCGTCGTCTAAAGGAAAGCAGTTTTATTTATCACGAAACAAGTTGTTCTTAGTTTCGCAGAGAAACAGCATATATTAAAGTAAAGCTCCAACCATGCAACCCAAAAGCAGTCAGCGGATTTGAAGGTTATAGCAGTAGGGGTTACGATAATGTAAGTAAAGCGGCGGTGAAGATATAGGGATGAGGCTGACGGTATATAAGTCTAAACAGGGGTCTGTTAAGAGATGCGGTAGGCAGTGGGAGTAACGCAATAAATGCGCTATGCCAACTTGGACAACCTATTTAGTGGTGTACTCAAGGCGCGAAAATGCGTCACCCTAAATACAACACACGGAGGGGAGAAATGGAAAGTCAAAAGATCATAAAGCGGTATTTCTACATCGTGCGGATCGGGAGGGAATAGTCAATCAGCGGTATCTTTTGGCGGTTAAATTAGAGAAGTGAACTTTACTCAGTATTGGCCGCAGGACCAGGTGAAACAGGTATCCGGACCTAACTGTCTCTTTAACGAAAGAGCTTACGCGCTTATATAAGGTCATAACTTAGTGGTGTAACTAGCTTATGAGAGGGAGATGCAAGTGTGTACAAAAAGTTTAAGCAGGGTACTATTGATCTTCGGTACAACGAGTCGTCCGCCATCTTCTTCGCTTTGGGCTTACAATTAATAATATACAAAATTAATAAACAGTTATATACACAACAAAATTAGTTTTATAATAACAATTAATTATTCAAATTAATTTAGTGACGGTGCGTTATTTTAAAAATAAAAACGCATCGTTACAGTAGTCAACCTTAACATTTACTTAAAAAATTCTTAGATCTTTTGGAACATGTTATCGAATATATGTAACGGTACTGTACTTACGATGTCTCTGAAGTCTTTCCCACATGCAAAATTAACAGGATTCTATTCAATTGATTTATCTATTCAATGAATTGAGATATCACAGAGATCAAATCTACCAAGTTGACTCTCTGATTAAATACAACAATAAACTCTATTCCGCAAGAATGTACGTACTTTAAGAGAAGCTCAGTCAAACTAGCCTGTAGTTGAACGTTTTTCTAGGGCTCGAACTTATCCATAATACTAGTTTTTATATGGCTATCACACATTGCTTAGGTTGCAAACTGTGTCAAGAACACACTTGCTTGTGTGAACGCCTACCGGACATTAGGCCGCTAGCTGTGCCGGTCGTCACTTTCTTGACATGATTTTATAAACACATTATTCAAAGTTCATTATCGTCAACTAAATTTCCTTTAATTTTGGAACCTCCGGGAATTTTACGGAATGATGGTAAAGAACTGATGATATTGTTACATGGTAACTTTTGTTTTGTTTTTTATTATTCCTCCCTATTACAATAAAGTATTTAATGTACGTAACTATGTATTTATCTTTAATTTACTCAGTATATGCTTTGTATATTATTATATTCTGTGGAATGCAGAATATTTAATTTTCCCTAGTGTGTAATGTGCCAAAACCGTGTGTGACTCGAAAAGGACTCGATTATGATATTTTTACGGAGAAGGTTATGCATATAATGCATCTACCGTTTGTGTATTAATTATTTCTACTTAAAGACCTAAAAGTAATTTTGGTAAGCACCATTTGTCGATATTTCTTTAAGTAATAATATTTTGTTTTGATCTAAAACCTTCCTTTTTTTTTTTTTACCGCATTATCTTACTGCTTTTATTGTTTGTCGATGTGCAATTGATTTTTGCTGTTCCCTTTCGTTATTATGTTGTGCAATAATACACGTAGGTATCTCTCATGCAAGTTTTTGAGAATACAAAAATAAATAAATAATTAAGAAAGCGTTATAATTTTTCTTTTTTTTCTTGAAATTAAAAGCCCCGAAATTCCAAAACAACGTTGATCAGCAATTTCGCAAAGAAAGGCAACACCCGAACGCCATTTGTGTATTATTTACTTAAATATTTATTTCGGTTTATATTTGCATTTTAAAATTTAATACTATACTCTATCCATTTAAATTGTTTAAATTTTTAAATAATTTGTTGTAATTCAAATTAATTATCAGCTTAATTTAAATGATTCGTTTTTTTGATGAGGGGGCACCATCAAACCACTAAGTCGTTTTTGAACATTTTTTTTTGGTGCCCCTCCTCAAAGGAAGAATGAATCATTTAATTAAAAAACATGAATATTATTTTTTGTCGATTCACGTACTTAGTTACTGTTTTTAGGGTATTTACGATTTAACATAATTATGAACCATTTACTTTATTTTATTATGTAATAAATTTACGAAAAAGCGAAATAAACACAAAACGTTATACAATTTCCTTTTGTTGACTTTACTGTAGAGACTATGAGATCTTGGTTCAATGAGGTCAAAAGGGTGTGTCTGGTGGTTGGTAAATAAGCAAAGCCATTCAGAGGGGAAATGTCAGCAGCCTTTGTTGTATATTGATTTATAAACAAATACCTTTATAAGGTTTTTTATTAAACGACATTAAACTAAAACAATTTTATAGTAAACTAGATTAATATATTACATCACCTCTAAGTAACAGTTATTAACGAAACACAATATAATCTTGCAAATATTGAGGTAGTTTCCGTAATCTAACACTCAAAAGTTGAAAGAGAAACAACACAAGTATTATCTAAAGAATCCTCAGAAATGTTTTTGCAATCTTTTATAAATGTTTCAGCACTTGGTGCTTAGGGTCTTCAATAGATTTGTCGGATGCGTTGCTTGGTTGTTTGACTGGTTTGAATTCAGATACATTATCTTGCTCTTCAGGTTAGTTGTCAAACGTTTCTCTTTGATTTCTACCTTCAGGAGCCAGATGACAAACCGAAACCGTCGATTCGATTCCATCTAGACGTCTGATAAGGGTATAATCTGCGTTACTGTCGAGGAGAGTTACTTCTTTTACAAACGGTTTAAATTTCGAGTTCCGAACATGCTGTCGCAGATATACAGGTACTGGTCCAGGCTGTATTAGCCAAGAAGTGGTAGCTTTGCCATTTCTGCTGATATGTCGGAACATTCTTTCATGGGGTGTTTCATTAGCTGCTGTACACACGTACCTATATTGAGTGGAGAGCTTGTGAAAGTACTCGACTCCCATTGAGTGATAGGTTTTTTTTCAATAGTACTTCAGAGCCAATTCAACAGTTTTTCCAAATTATTCCATTATAGCTTTCAACTTGACCATTACCTTGAGGATTGTAAGGCGTAGTCTTACTTAAAGCAATTCAGTTTGAGTTGATAAAAGTTTTTACTTTATTAGATATAAAAAAGAGCCTCTGTCAGAATGTACGTACGAAGGAAAACCAAAAACTAAAAACACATTTTTAAGACCGTCAGTGACAGTAGCAAATGTTATGTCTTTGCAAGGGATTGCAAACGGGAAACGTGAATATTCATCGACAATGATCAACATAAAATAATTACGGGAGGATGTAATGGCCAAAAACTCTTTATTCTAAGAACACATTTAAATTACACCGGCTGCAACACAGGTAAATGCTACAGAGACTCTAAGGGTCATAAGAATGTTTGCTTTTTGGTTTATGTTTTGTTGCTTACCTTTATAGAGATGCTTCTCAACTAAAAACGTAAATAATAACGAATAAATGGGCGCCAGCTTATTTATTAAGAGAAACAAGCAAAACCTTTAAGGAAATAAAAACAAATTTTAACCAAAAATATAAATCTAATAATCAAATAAAATTTAACATTAAATAATAAACAAAATACGTTGATATTCGTCTACTCTAGTAATGAATTGACTTATAAACTACGGTATCAAATGAAAGATTAAATTTCTTTCAATGAACTTAAAACTATAAACAATAATGCTAGGATCCTTTACAAGCGTTCAAAACGTTACCTAAACTAAAATAACTTATTACAGATATTGAACTGTAAAATTCGCAACTTAATTCAAAAAGGTAAATATCAAATGTAGTCGCAAAACAAACAACTACTGCATAACGTAAGGTACAACTACTGCATTTAAGGTACGACAACGAATGCTAATTATTGCGTACCGACTAATGCATAAGACAAAGATAACCACGACTGCGTTTTCATTGTTAACCGTGTAAACCGACTTTAGTTTGTCAAAAATTTAACTTCAATGCACGGAAAGTTCGAAGAATTGTTGATTTTAAGCACTTACTTGGAGTTCGTTGTGCTACGAAAAGAACGTTGAATTTTGTCAAAGGTAGAACAGGTAATTGGGTTGGCCTTGAGAATGAAGCTGCACTCAGAATGACGTAATGCATACGGAATTTTCCATGAAACGATTTTCTTTCTCCCATAAATTAATAACAAAGCGGATAATTGATTCTTTATCAACAGACACGTAGAAACCAAACGTACAAAAAGGTAACGAATTTACTTCAATTTGGAATTCACGTTGATTCTTCTAAATCAAAGTTATCTTTAACAGAACGTACACAACACCAAAACGTAGATAGATTCGCTATAAAGCTAATCTATTCATTCAAACTTCGTTTTACTCAAAACGAAATAGATAAAAGATAAAAACGTACTTTAACAACCGGCGTGTTGCTTCTCATCGGTCGCGATTGTTAGACTCTTTTTGCGCGGGTAAACTTGCTAGTCATGTTGCATTGAATGCAAACTAGCGAGGGAAATGCGCGCTTTATTTAAATATCAGGTAACGATAACTTTGGATCGCTACAAGGAAGAAGGAAGAGGGCCTTTGAAGTCAATGCTTAACCGTTCAAATGCTGAAGTAGCTTTAATTAGTTTTCCGTAATGTTTCTGAAATCTAGGCTTAACTTGACAGCAAACAGGGCACAAAGACACAACTTTTTTTACTTCTTTAAGCGAAAAAGGTAAGTTTTTGTTTCTTACCCATATCGGCCGCAGCATTATCGGTCCCCGATCTGTAGACCTTGTCGTAGCTAAAACACGATAGCTCCAACCTTCATCGCATTATCTTTTTGTTTTTACTTTGCTCGAACTTTTAGTATCGAGCATAAAGGCGACTGAACGTTGGTCAGTAACAAGTCGGAAGTGACGACCCATTAGATAATGACGCCATCGTCGAATGGATTCTTTTCCTTTCTTTTCAACAGAAGCATGTCGACGTTCGAGCCAGAGAGTGTTATTGAAAAAAACGCTACAGGTCGTCCAGACTGCACGGGACAAGCACCAATAGCTTCTTCTGATGCATCAGTTTCAACTGTAAACATGTCTTCTTCATTAATAGAAGCAAGTGCAGCATTTTCAACATCCCTTTTGAGATCATGAAAGACTTTGAAGGTCTCGGGATTTAAAGGAAAAGTACAATAAGTAAAGTCTTAGAAAATTGAGCTATATATGATGAAAATGTGAAAACATTTCTGCGATTCTCTTAAAACCTCTATCGGAGGTTGTAAGTCTAATAACGACTTTATCCAATCAGGATCAGGGCGAATAGTTTTATCAGAAATCCAGTACCCAAGTAAGCGTATAGATCTCAACGAAAACGAACTCTTTTTGTTGTTTAAAGTCAAGTTGTACTTTCGAGCAGTTTCCATAAAGCGTTTAAGATTCCTATCATGCTCCTTCTGATATTGACCACACACAGTGACATCATCCAAGTAAGCATAGGTATCCGTCAATTTTTCGATGTGTATAATCTTGTCTAAAACTCTTTGAAAAGCAGCAACCCCATTAGTGACACCAAAGGGTGTCTTCTTGCACTTAAATAATTGTCCACAAACTTCAAAAGCAGTATACGGTTTGTTTTCTTCTTTCATTGGAAGCTAATAGTAAGCACTTTTTAAATCAAACACTTCATATTTCGCAACACTGTTTACTATACTTTGGATTCTAGGCAGAGGGTAGGCGTCCAACTGTGTAAACTTATTAATAGTTTGAGAATAATCGACTACTGATCTGAGAAATTACCCAGACTTGAGCTCTCAGGGTGATTGAGCTCTTCGAGGAGTCGCTCGATTTCAGCTTGAATGAAAGCAGCGTCACTAGAAGTTTGTCTTTGAGTTTTCACAGTGATCGGTCTACATTGAGATGACTAATTTTCGAAAAGTGCTACTGGTTCAATGTTTGCTACTGTTAAACTACAGATATTCAAGGGTGATTTTTCTCCGCCAAACTCTACTTGAACACTAGAGTGTTGTTTCATAATATCATTTTTAATTATTGCATCAGCGTAAAGATTCTGGAGAACGCAAAGTCGTATGTTTGTATACGTATGTCCTAATATGGAAAAATCAATCAGCAGACACTGGCCGGATGTGTAAGAACGATGCGACGTCGATGCCATAGTAATTTCTTCTAACGAAGGAATAATCGTTAACTTAATTCTTTTTGCTGAGTGATCGCTGATGAAACTGCATGAACTACCAATATCCATTAGAGCACGTAATTCTATCCCATTAACTTTTATAGGAATAATAGTTTTCTTAAGGCTTGACGAAACGGTTTTACCGCAGTTGGTAGCAATTAGAGCAGAAGCAGAAGATTTCTTCGTGTTAAAATTGCTACTCTTATTACTTTTATTTGCTTTACAAACTTTCCAATAGTGACCACGCTTTAGACATTTTATACAAGTAGCATTGCCAGCAAGACACCTTTCTCAAGGATCAGAATCATACCTACAAAATAACACTTACTGGAACTGGCTGCTAGGGTAGGTTCTTCAAAAGAGTCATTATTGATTTCTGTTTGTTTCAGAGGAGACGAAACAGGTGAAGTAGAATTTACCATTGGCGAATGAACGTAGGACAGAGTCTGTTTCTGAGATAACTCAAGCGACCTTGCTTTATCGTGAGCATTAGGTAGAGTCAAAACAGAGTTTTCGAGGAGACGTTGTTTGATGTGAGAGTCAGACAAGCCACGGATAAAAACATCTGTTACAAATTTGTCTTGGCATTGTTCAGCAGTGACGGCTTTAAAGTTAAAAACTTTGACTAACAGGTTTAAAGTTTGTAAATATTGATCTACGGATTCTTCGGGTTGTTGGAAGTAAATTGCGAGCTTGTGACGATTGTGAATTTTATTGACAGGTTTTACAAACAAACTCCGCAGAATTGAAGTAGCATCATTAATAGTTTTGGCAAAACTTCTGTGTTAATATACTCTTGAAGATACATAATTAAGAAGCAGTTTCAGTTTTTCAGAATCGGTTCTACCAATAGTGAAGTTCAGAAATCTTTTGTACCAATGTTCCCATTCCTGGGCTGCCATCGGCGAATTCGAGACGGTATCTAATCTTTCAGGCGCAAGAAGTTTTTCCATTTTTTCATTCAAAAATTTTTACGTTTAATAAGGTTTTATTAAACGTAAAATAACACACGTCAAACGAGATTAAATTAAAACAATTTTATACTAAACTAGATTAATATATTACAGCCTCATAAGAACGTTCCTTGCTACTTTCACTTTAAAAGAAATATTTTTAAATATGTTGAACTTTAAGAGTTATATTACGTTTGCTTTAATGAAGTCCGTTCCTTGGTATACAATCAGTATGTTTTAATATATGTAATTCTACACATGTGTTTACCAGTTCAACTTGGGAAGTTTGAAATTTTTGGAAGATAAAGAAACTTCAAAAAACAACATGTTTGATTAAAGAAACTTTAATGGAATATGTTTGTTTTTTGATTAATACCTAATCGCGTAACTACTATAACTAACATAGATAAAACCCTAGCAATTGAATGTATCATAGTATTTACGGGATTTTTCAGAGTGATAAGATATAAACAGTAGGTATATAAGATCGGTTATACTGTATACTGTAGTGCAGTAATTTGAGTATGGCGTTCAATAACGAATTTAAGATTGAAATTGCCACTAAAACAAATTCGGTTGCAGTTCAGACTTTTCTGATAGAGGAATTTGTAAGTAGTTCACCTTTATTTAAAGGGTTTCAAAATGCTAATATGTACGTCGAATTACCCAAAAGGGATAATTCTCGTATATCTGGTGTCATTAGTGAAGGACTAACTTTAATCGCCACCGACTGTTTTGAGAAAATAATTGGTGTAATTGAAAGTCAAAATTATGATGTCTATAAACATGAAGAACCTTCCTATGATATCCATACAAATCGGATGCTTAGTCAAATAAGTGATGTAATAAATACGGTAGATTCTAAAATCAGCGCTTCCACAAAACAAGAAAATCACAAAGAAATTGTAATGAATGTTATATGCGTCCATAATGAGTGGAGACGAAAAGGATTAGGATACGCGCTTTTAGAAAATATGATGTAAGTGAAACAGAAAGCAAATTTTATTATTAAACAATTACTTTCTAGTAATCTAGCTCGTCAAAAAGGATTTAATCAAATACGTGCAATTTGCATAAGCGAATATAGTAGGAAATTGTTACTGAATAAAGGTTTCGAATCTGTGTGCAGTATAGATTACGAGGAGTTCATGAAACAAGGCCGACTTGATGCTGTACCGCCTCCTCCGCACTCGAGAGTAACTGGAATGATACTGAAGATATAATTCATGTTACAGTATTTACAGAAAATATACTACTTTTAAAGTTCATATATCTTTCAGATGCAAACTCAAATTGTTGATGATTTCTTGGAAAATTAAAATTTTTAATTTCGTTATCCTGCTTATATTTTAATAAACAGATGAAGTAAAACTCTATTTTGTACCACTATTTGTGAAAACATTCTAATGAGCCAGTCATAAGATTTTATTTAAAATTGTATGACATGAATGAATAGTGTAATTTTATCTTGTAAGGTTGATGTTTGTTAAGTGTAGAATTTTACCCATGGTACGTATTTAAACGTCTTAAAGTCACCATTAGTTCGCTCGGGAACCATACAACTTGTCAAAAATACAGAACTGCATCATCAGTTCAGTCTTGCACTCTGCAGAGTAAACATATATCGGAGAGATCAAAGCGATCTAGTACTATTAAAATTCATTGTTTTTCTTAAATCTGTAACATTTTTAAATTCTAATGCGTTAATAATTTTTGGCGGTTTAGATTAGCTAGGTATTTGTATCAGTTGCGCTAGAAACGTCGCAAAATAAAAATTTTGGCATTAACAAAACTGAAAGCGCAGAGCGCGGATCTGATTGCTCCTTTACCAAAAATTTATTTGTTAAGATTGACTCGGTTTACCGGGTATCAAATTTACGGAAAGGAACCTCAACGAGGTTCCTTTATGAACATTACATTACGGGATTCAATCGGAAGAAATTTGATACCTGCTGAGATTTAAACCGTATAACTGCGAGTGTCGTTTACATAATTATATATAAGTGTTTTACATTGATTGATGGTGGCGGACAATAAGAAATTTTGTTGAAATTTTATACCGGAGTTTATTTCTATATAAATAAATCTGCAATCTCGATCTTGGAATTTGTTAGTTTTTTTTTTTGATCGAGTGGCGCCCTAAAAGTTAATTGAAAAATCGGAGTGTGTCTAAAACTCTGATCCCCGAAGAACTGCCGTAGCAACGATAAACGCCTAAAAGAACAAGGTGATAATATAAATCAAACTACAACTTCGGCCAATAATATCCGCTTCATAGGAGTTAATGTAAATCGGTTGCTGGTCTGTGACGCCAAGCGAATGTGTTGCAAAAGCTATTAACAAAAAAAAAACGACTACCGCAACTCACATGGACGTCGATCCCCCGCCCGTTTCTAATAACGATTTCCAATAAGGCGACGATTTCCCATACCCACGTTCTCAAATATTTTAATGCGATGATAATCTTACTCCAAACTCACCTCAACTGACGATAGAAAACCAACGTAACCCGGTCATTATCTTTCGGAAAAAATCCTAATGGTAATTACCGCTTCCTTTTTTGATGCCAATATAATACGTTTTACTAACGCCGCGACCGTTCCGGAAGGTATTAAAATTATTTCTACTACCATCCTAGACTACTGTCATGATTTCCCTAAGCATACTTACTCCTTACCTACCGAAACCCTTCTTAAAGTAGTTTTTGGCGTAGTCCTTGAAATCTCTCTGAACGAATAAATTAAAAGTAAACTTAAATTCCAACACTACACTCCGTCCAAAGTTATCCAGCTCTTCAAGCAAAACAAATCTCCGATGCCACTATTTCTGGTTCTTATTCCAAGGAAAAAAAAATAAATGTATAACTTTACCCGCTGCTGAACAGCAGGAAACCAAATCAAACTCTTACTCTTCGAACTCCAATTTCATCAACGCTTCTGATAAAATTAAAAAAATAAATTTAACGAATTCCATCCGTTTATTAAGACTTGCCTAAGTAACTAACCTGCCAAATGGTAAATTACAACAAATGTCTTGTTCTGAACAAATCACATGAAAAATAAGACTACTTACGTCCGTTATCTTATTCTCCGTCTTTTCTTATGAAACACGCACCGGACCCAACCAAACCGCAAGAACCTTCTACGCTACCTACAACTTCAGTTAACCTCTAACAAACAAGCCTAAATTAGAAAAATTTTTGGAAACATGTTTCTTCCTTCAGTAAATCCAACCCGACCAAAGATGCCACCAAACCTTTTCTTTAAAATACTCACCAACTACTCTCCTTAATCTTTTAAACAATCAACATCGCAGTACAACGTCCAATCTCTTGTACCTCACCTTATCATTTAAGAATTTCAACGCTTTTTGTTACAAAATTACCGAACATGGCGATTTCCTTAAAGATCACAACCTCGATCTCACCCTACTCTCAGAAAACAACGTCAACCTATGTGATAAAGTCAAAATTCCAAACTACAAATTTTGCAAGGACCGTGACGCAAGAGGTTGTGGTAACGCAATCTATATCAAAGAATCCTTCAAAACATTCCTTTAATACCAACAACTTAAGCAATTTCCAAACTCACTTTTAGTCACAACTCAATTATTCTCCATATTGGTAACTGACTACATCAAATTTATCTAGTTCCTAACAGATCAAATTGATCCTATTCCTGCTATAAACACTCGTCACGGCATTGACCAAGCCACCTCATATCTCCAGAATTCTATCCTAAAATCACACCATCATCCAACTTAGTTTACTAGTTAAGTTTATCTTATCAAACCATAATGTGTATTAAATATCTTTGGATTTCCTGCACAATATTCTATAAGACATACATCCTTACCAAATCACCTAAAAACCTTTATCCGACATAAAAACTGCGTTTGCAACTCCAAATCCGCACCAAAATCCCAACTTTTTGCAACAAGTCCTGGACCACTAAACTAGAACCCTTAAATTACGGCAACTAATGCAAAATATATTGCGCAACATCAACCAACCGCTCAAACATCCCGTACATTCAATCAACAGCCTCGTCTTCTCTCCCGAAGAAAAACTACATTCCACGCCAAAAACCTATAATTTCAATGCAGCTCAAACTACCACGCTATCGACCTAAATCACATTATTCCATATCAAATCTCAAGTATCTCAATCACGGCAACGTTCCTATCACGCTTACCAAAATCCGTCATATTATAAGTTTCCCCGAAAAACAAAACTATCGGTTCTGATCAACCCACAAACCTCATGGTTCAACGACTTTTACGCTAACCTGTAGTATTTCTTACCGTTATTCTAAACTTTATATAAGTCTAGGACTAGGACCCCAAATTTCCTCAAAACCACCGTCCGATTAGTTTACATTCAGCTCTCTCAAAATTGCTTAAACAGTAATCCTCCACAGGTTCAACCTAGACATTTCCCAATTGAAAATCTTACCCGACGAGCAATTGGGTTTCAGATCAAAGCACTGCACCAAAACTTATACGCGTAACAGAATACTGTTGCCAATCCATGACTAACAATCAAGCCGCCAAAGCAGTATTTCTCAATGTCTCAAAGGCTTTTGAGCGTAAACTGATCAGTTCCAACATATGCTAAAGATTAACTTGCATAACCCACTCATTCCTCACACCGCCAAATTCAAATCAAGCGAAACCACATATAATGCTTAACACGCTACCTTATAGTCGGAAGTTTGCAAAACTCCATCTTTTTACCTACGACATCACAAAAACTCTATGCACCGAACTAGCCCTATACCGCTATCCCAAAACGATCCTGACAACCTAAACACCTACTTCAATACCTAGAATTTGCACTCGATGTCTTAGAATCTTGGTTTACTGACTGATTTATTTTTGATAATGCGGAAAAGACCGCGGCAGTTATATTTGCCCGCACACTCAAGAACCATCCCGATAACTAACTAACTATCTTCGATACTCCCTTTTATAAGCCTCTAACTAAGGCCGAGGCTTGCTCAAGTCGCTTGTACGTCTCCTATGTTCCAAAAGTTTCCTGTCATCGAAAAACAAACTTCTCTTTCAAAAATCTATTAGAAACCCTATCATGCTTTACCTATCTTCCGTATGGAGCTACGCCGCCGCCACCTACATTCAATAACTTAAAAGTTGGTAACAAAAAAAGTTTAAATTTAACCGAACTTTTACTAAACAACTTAGGAAAATAACAAATCCTAATTAATTAAACATTAAAAAACAATGTTTTAAATGATTTGAAACTTCCACTATACAAGTTTCCTACACATAGTGATGAGAGAAATTTTTACTTTTGGTTTTAAAATTTTATTTAAAATTTATTTAATTGAATTATTCCCACAAACAACTAAATTTTGCTCTTGTCTCTCAGGGTTTTTTATTTTACCAGGTAAATGTGTTTTACATGGTTGTGAAACTTTATTTAATATCAATTTTAATAAATCTACACACATAAAATCGTGGCCCGGTTTGTCTGTCTGTCTGTCTCTATGTTCGTCTTCTCTTCCGAAACGGCTGAACCGATTTTGGAGACCGATACGTCAAATTGTTTAGGAAGTCCAGGCGCGAATCTTAGGCGGAGCCACAAGTTGACCTTTAACTTTTGACCTCTGACATGGAGCAGTGACCTTACATCTTTAATTTTAGGTTTGTCTAGAAATCAAATGGGTTTGATTACTAGTTAATAAATAATAATTGTGTTCCAGCTTGGAATTAATGGTTGCTTTTAATTTATCTCTAGCACAATTACTCTTCATGCCCCACCTGATGTTTCCAATTTAAAAAAACAAACCATACTCGTTATACAACCGTTATTTGTCAAAGTGGTTATGTGTACTAATTACACTTTCCTTTAACTAACTTAAAATAAACTACAAAACTGATCTGGTCATTTAGTTTAATTGATGAGTGCTTCTCTTATCAAATGGCTTGTGGTTCTTGATTTTCCTTTTTTTTTCTTTTAAGTTACCAATCCTCCCATCGGCTCGAGCTGGTAGAATCGGATGACGTACCCACTTTCCAGGTGTCTCTTCTCTTCGGCTGCTTCCAGAAATTTATTTTCGATACGATACCACCACACTCTTTATTTAAGGAGATTTTCCTTTTATTCGAAATTGTTCGTAAGTATAATTTTACTAACTTGTATTATTTAGTTTTAAAAAATGTATTTATTTTATTAATCTTCACGTTTTGAATTTTGTGACGTCATACTATTTCGCTTTTTTTCTAAATTTTATTTGGATGTTTACGTCTTATTTTTAACTCGTATAATTTTTAAAAGCTAAAAGCGTCGGTACGCTCTTGTATCTATACATTTTTTAAACCAGGCCTATTTGATTGCCTGCCATCTACCGGTATTTCTTTTGAATTTCTTTTTTTTTCAATTAAAATTCTGAATTTTAACGATTATTTTTGTGTAATTAAATAAAATTACATTCATTAATTTAGAAACTGTTTGTTTAGTCCAACCGTCCAACCCGAACCCTAATTAGACTAACGTTTTCAACAGTTAATTCGAAAACACGCGTATTTGGGTCGTTTTTCGCGTTGTAAATTGTTTTCCAATTAGTTTTACAACCGAACACATTGTTTACATCCGCACTTCGTTACCTTAAGCCCTCAATTTTTTTAAACGAACAGTGACCTTGACATACTTTCTGTTTTCTTAAATTACACTAATACCATTGATTATGAAGGTAATACTAATTTTCTTTAGATTTTGATGCCAAATTTGTTACTTGGAGCTGCTAGATGACTATTTCTTAGTACTTACACATGGGATTATGGCTTAATTTCTACAAATTTCTACCAGTTGCAAGCAACTCCCCGAACATCTCCCGATTATCAAGCAACTTTACAAAATTGGGCTATTTTCTAGAATTATCGTAGGACTCATTTCAAACACTATGTTAGGCTCAGGGACATGGATAACATCGCAATATGTTCTTGGCCATATTCTTTCGTAACCATCTGGAGATTATAAACTATAATATTCCACTAGTCAATTTTACTCTGTCCTACACCTATCCTTCAAAAACATGCAATATAAAAACGGACAATTAGTGCTTCTAAAGTATGATAAAATTTTTCTAAATCTTTGAACCATTTGATTTTCCAAAAACAAATGATTTGTCTAAAACTTTGACTCACTTTCGGTTTCCTTTTTGATCTCCAATCGGTAAAACAAAATAAATCAAGAATATAAAACATGATTTAAGTAATCGCGTAATCAGTTAAACCGGTAATAAGAATTAATGACTAAAAGAAAAAAAATAAGAAAAAGTTTTAAAATTTCTAACCGACACCTAAAACCTCTTAGTTTCAATCTTCTAGAAACCCCACAAAAGCGTTAATCATATCACTATTCAATAGTACTTGTGTTAGAATTCTCGAATAAAAGTCAAGGGTTTTTTAGAAATGATCAAAAATGAAAGTAATTTGTATAATGATTTCAATTGCAACAGAAAGGTAAATGAACTATTTCATCACTTCATGAAGCGTTTCCAATTACTCGTGTTTATTCTAAGATTATCAAATAGATAAATTTTCTATATCTTGTAGTTTTTAAAAGTATTTCATTATTAGTACCTAACTAACAGTAGTTCTACTGTCACAAACTAAAGTATCGTTTACCCCCACTTAAATTAAATTAACGTAGGTACAAAGAATAAGAATCAACGCACTAATAATCGAAGCTTTCCGTTTAGATTCACTAAGTTAGCTAAAGAAGTTCTCGTTGAACTTTACTTTACCATCACTCATGATAAAAACTGCACCCAAACATAATCTAAAGAAATTCAAATTTAACGTAAGAAAATATCATACTTACTATCGAAGTTGAACTTCACCCAACAATCTCGTATGCTACGTTAATTTTGGGCATGTATACTCGAATGTAAACGCAAGTGTTAACGTAACGATCTACTAATTTTTAATTTTACGTACGTTAATTTTATTTAAGTGGATGTAAACGACCTTTAAAACTCAAATTAAATATTGAGAAAATAAATATGACCTAAAAACCTCACAATCTTTAAACAGCCAAAAAAGATTGTATATTGAAAATCCCCACAACTGTCACAAACCTGATAAGATAAAGATTATGAAAAATTAGATGAAATGAAAAATACGTCAAACGACCACATAATACGAAAGTAAAAAAATCACCCAACACACGGAAGAAAAAAGCAAAGCGTTCGACAACATTCTTTTAGAAAAAAATGTAATTAATGTCAAGTATTTTATACGGAAGGACGTATGAGATACCTACATATGTTATTTATTTATTCGTATGGTACATTATATAAATATTGTATTGTGATGTAAGTGTTATGTATGGTGCCCCAGAAGATCAGTATAAACCTGTATAGTGTTGTGACGAAACCGTGCGCAATAATGGATTCGTTGGTCTTGGCAAAGCATTTACTTCAAGGTTTAGGAAAACCACTAAAACCTAAACATGCCAACCCTTACCCACCCTAGTATTCACATATGTATTTTCTATGCTCAATACCAAAATTAATTTTGATTTGTACAGTATATAATTCGAGCTATAAAAATGTTTTATGCTGGTGTTGTTTACCGCACTCTCGATATTTCTGGTACTGCACAAATACCACTTTTGATAAAAATACTGTTTACAGTTTATTATTTATGTAATGTTTTTTTTATAAATTATGATGATCAAAATTAGAAATCAATTACTATACATGCTTCAGTGTTTGGTTTTCTCATTAATTATTAATTAATTATTATATTTCTGTAATTCAGTAATCGCTCAAAAATTTAACAAAAATAGTTATTTATGATACAAGTGTGTAAAGAAAGCCCTTCACACACGAATCTCATACAATATTTTATTTACGTCAAAATTAATTTTTGCAAATAAAAGCAGTTACTACAACAGAGAAACGCTTCAGTTTTTTTTAAGTCAAATGTTGGTTCCCAGGCATCCTTGATAATAAAAATCTTTTAATAATGAAAGTCCCATTTATATTATGATATGTATCTGATGAATACTATTGACGATAAGATTTTATTTTTCAATTCTACCTTTCAATATACATGCCTCTTTGAGAATTTATAAGTCCTACAAACCTCCAACACCCTGGCTCACCGACAACATTAAATTGATGATGAAACTGAGAAATAGAGCTTTTACTCGATTTAAACGGCATCGCGTCCCTGCTTGCTGGGATTACTATAAATCATTAAGAAATCTAGTTAATGCATCGGTGCGCAAACAAAAGAGAGCTTACTTTGAATATATTGCATCATTGCAACAATGGCGATCCTCGTAAACTATGGAGGCCTCTAGTAATTTGCCTTTACACCTTCGGGACCCAGATATGGTTCTTGATTATTTTGATATTGTATACAATAACGCACGTAATGTGTCTGATAATCTGGTGTATTTTATAATAATAATATTAAGAATGGAATAATAGAATCTTTTTCTTTTTTCTTGCTTCAGAGGAAGAAGTCAAAGTTGTCATACGTAGTATCAAGTCAAATTTGGTGGGACCTGACAATTTAAATATTCAAATCATTCAACTATGTTGTATTTCAATTGTCCCTGTAATAACACATCTGATAAATTCTTGCTTACTTGATTCTGTTTGTCTTCAAGCTTGGAAGACTGCGCATGTGTTGCCAATACTGAAAACAAAGAAATGTAAGGACTTATGCAATCTCCGCCTCATAAGCATTTTCTTTTCATTGTCTAAAATCTTAGAAAAGATAATTGCAAAGCAAATTATTTCTCGCCTCAATAGATTTAGTATCCTCCCTAAAGTTCAGTCTAGGTTTACACTGAAGTATAGTTGTGCATTGGTTTAAGGATTGAGGGCGAAAAAACATTAACCTTGAAAAACTTGCATAACTTTTAAACCGCTAAATAAATTTTCAAAAAAAAATTTAGTTTTGGATAGGTTATTTATTATATAAAATTAAGAAAAACAAAAATCAATCAGACTTATCGTCATAAAAATTTTGAGCTTGTCGGAATGGTCTCCATCATGGCTTTTATGGTGGTGCTCGACACTTTCTTGGTCGCTACGGTCCACATTTTTCTAAAACTTTCAATCGATTTTGTAGCCTTTTTGTCTGCTTCAAGCTTCTTTTCACCAAAGCCCAGTACCGCTCGATTGGGCGAAGCTCAGGGCAATTTGGTGGGTTAGCCTCCCTGGGTACAAAATCGACATGATTCTCTTCGTACCATTTTTTTGTCTGCTTACTGTAATGGCACGAAGCTAAATCCGGCCAAAAATGTGGATACCTTATGTTTACTCAGAAAAGCCGCAATCTTTTTGGAGACACTCCTTCGTGTAAATATCGGAGTTAATTGTTCCATTTGTTATGAAAGATTGGCTTTCACCGCAGCTACAAATCGCCTGCCAAACGAGATATTTTTGGAAACTTGGACTTTATTTTAGTTCTAAACTTCTTAAAACATTTCCTCGTCCACAAAAAAATCGGCGAGGACGTAAGTCTCATCGTCCATCACGCAACATTGACGTTTTGGAAAAATCTGCTCTCAACTTTCTGGCTCGTTTCTTGGCTTCAATGTTTTTCTCCGCATTACGATCTGGAGTTGTTTGAACTTTGTAGGACTTAAATCCACTCTTTTTTTTATTTTTCAAATTGTCTTTTCCGACAAGTC
This sequence comes from Abscondita cerata, assembly GCA_030710515.1. Lineage (NCBI taxonomy): Eukaryota > Metazoa > Arthropoda > Insecta > Coleoptera > Lampyridae > Abscondita > Abscondita cerata. The sequence goes on along the minus strand of JALBCR010000889.1, from coordinate 135,002 downwards.
GACTTTTTGCAGCTAATTTCCGGTTCGATATCAGCGGATTCTTAACCATCGCAGATATTGCCTTTTGCACCTTTTTGGTGAATGAAAACCCTCTAGTCGTCCACTTCCTGGTTTCCGTGTTATGGTAAAGTCTTCCTTGTACCGCTTGATGACTTTGCTGCCACTTGCCTGCAAACTTTTGCCTCCTTTGCAATGCGAACGACTGACCATTGTGGATTCTCAACAAATTTTTAATGATTAATCTATGTACTTCACTACTTTTGCCATTGTGAACACAATTTGACTCAAATAAAATAAAAATTTGACGACATATTCTGACAACTATTTCAAAGCCTACTATATCAAAATTTTGTAAAAAATTATATGGTAAAAGTTATGCAAGTTTTTCAATGTTAATGTTTTTTCGCTCTCAGTCCTTAGCTTCTGTCTACCGTTCAACCATGAAGCAAAAAATTTAGGCCTGATATTAGATGTGGATCTAAGATTCGGGAATCATGTTTCTGCCACAATAAGGAAAACATACTCGTCGCTTAGAGGTGTTTATCCTTTCCGACAATCACTCTTCCCGTCTGTTAGAAGACTTTTTTCCGATTCATTAGTCTTAAGCCACTTAAACTTTTGCAACACTGTATATAGACCTTGTCTGGATTGTAGAGAAATAAACCAAATTCAAAAAGTACAAAACTGTTTAAGATTTATTTATGGTATAGGTCGCTATATATCTCTCCAGCTCTTTGATCAGCTTGTTGGTTGTCCATGAGTCAAAGGAGGTTTTTGCATTTTAGTTTGTTTGCTCATGCAATAGTTTGTAGAACTCCGCCTTATTTGTTCAAAAGAATCTCCTTCTGTACCGATGTTTATAACTTGAATCTCCGTCATCGTGGATTAATATCTATTCCACGACACAATAAGGCAATATTCAGACGATCATTTTCGTATTAATATATAACAAAATACATTCGGAATGGAAGTTGCTGATGCCTCACACATTTAATAAGCGCCTCAAACATATTCTTTTAACTTTATGTAGTGCTATTGCAAGTTCTTAATTAACTATATATGTATTTTTTTGTGTTACTAATTTTTTAATACTTTTTTGTATTTAAAATTATTGAAGAAGCGTAATTATTTTTATTTGTCCTGAAGTATTGAGACCTGATGAAAATCAGTTTGCTTGCCCCAGTGGGTAAACATGAATATCCCTTGTAAACATGAATTGGCATTCTTGACCATATTGCAGTATTTTCTGACTTTTTAATTTTTGAAAATAGGGCTGTCGGGGACCCTGCACCATTTGGCCGTAAAATGCTATAGCTGTACAAAATTAAGAAGCTTTGATATGATATACTTGTGACATCATGCCATTTAAGATTTTTGAATGGGTTTACAGTGTAGTATTTGAGGTCAACTTGTTTTCAAAAAAACTGAAGTGCCCATCCAAACAAAAATTGACGTTTTTTCTTAAGGTATAGAAAAACGGTCTGTTTCGTTTTGGTGGGCCACCTTTATATTTATCTTTCATTTACTCAGTATATGCATTGTATATTATTATTTTCTGTGGAATGCAGAATATTCTAATTTTGGTGCGCAATGTGCCAAAAAACCGTCTGTGACCCCAAAAAGAACTCGATTATGAGATTTTTACGGTGAAGGTTATGCATATGATGCATCTACGGTTTCTGTTTTAATTACCTCTACTTAAGAGCTCAAAAGTAATTTTGGTAAGCATCATCTGTCAATTTATTTTAAGTAATAGTATTTTATTTTGATTTAGAGCCTTTTTTTGTTTTTTTTTTTATTTTACCGCATTATCTTACTGCCTTTATTGTTCTCCGATGTGCAATTGACTTTTGCTGCTCCTTTTTCTATTACGTGATGCAATAATACACGTAGGTAGCTCTCTAGCAAGGTTTCAAGGATACAAAGATAAATAAATAATCAAGGAACAGTTCTAATATTCTATCTTTTCTTAGAATCAAAAGCCCCTGAATTTCAAAACAAAGCTGATCAGAAATATTGCAAAGAAGAGCAACACCCGATACCATTTTGTATCATTTACTTACCAATTCATTTTTGTTTATATTTTCATTTTAAAATTTAATACCTTACTGTATCTATTTAAATTGTTTGAATGCGCGTTTCTTTTTTTAATTTCTTGTTATTGAAAATTAATTAATTACCTCTCTGTAAGAAATTGGATCTAAATTCAAATCAAATAATGCTTGAAATATTTAGTTATTTGATTGAATGGCGTTTACGATTATCTTATAATTATGAACCCTTTACTTCATTTTTATTACGTAATAAATTTTGTTCTATATTTGTGTGCGTTCCCGAATTATTCTCTTTATCGTTTGCCATTTTTTAAATTCTCGCCAAAGAAATTAAAAAGTAATATCATTTTTTAATAACATCAATTCAAGGATGATTGCCAATCAAATCTAAGATAAGAATTTGTTTGTTTGTTTTGCACCTCATCTTGGTAAATTTCTTTGTATAAAAATTTGAAGACCAGTATATTAGAAGTGAACGACCAGAACGTTAGAATGAGACTATTATTCCGCAATTTAATAAAATGTATCTTGTTTGGGACGCTACTTGTGTGGACACGCTTGCCCCAAACTATGTTCCTTCAACACCCAAATTAACTCCTTTCGCTGCTGAAGCAACCGTTACGAAAAAACAAAATAAATACAAAAACATAATCGGTAATTTGTTTTAATATATGTAATTCTGCCCATTTGTTTACCAGTTCAGCTTGTGAAGTTTTAAATTTTTTTTAAATACCGCATTATGATTTCTTGACTTTCTATTTCTCCCCTCCGTGTGTTGTATTTGGGATGACGCATTTTCGCGCTTTAAGTACACCACTCAAACAGTTGTTTAAGTTGACGTATTTTCGTGTGTCAACTTGGCAATTCCTTTTTATTTTTCCTATCCGTGTGTTGTATTTAGCCTTGAATACAACACTCAAACCATTGCCCGAGTCGATATAGCGCATTTTCCTATGGCGACTCGGTCACTCCCACTACCTACCGCATCCCTTAACAGACCGCCGCTTGTATATATATATATACAGGGTGTTTCCTAAGTAATCTAAAATATTATAGGGGCGTTTCGTTACTCAATTTTAAGACGAAAGTTCATATAAACATGTGTGATAAGTCTTGTCGTTAATGAGATACAGGGTGTTAAATTGTTTATAATAAATCAGCTCTGATTGTATTGAAATTAATTTTTCCTGGTGACGCTACTGGTTTTCGAAAAACATGCTTATTCTAAGTGGCCTTGGAATAACGTTGACAACTGTGTCAAACCTAAAAACTAACGCAAACAACGAACAATAAATTGTTAATAATACGATCTTTTTGTGTTAAGTTAACAACGAGCCTGTGTTTACTAATGCCGAAATGGCTAATATGCACTTTTGTATGGATTAGCGAATGGTAATGCCTTAGAGGCAAGACGTATGTATGCCCAGCGTTATCTAATAATCGTTTACCATGTTCAGATACGTTTACTAAACATATTGTTTACAAGAAACTGGAACTTTTGCCAAATCAAAGAATATTATTGGACGACCCAGAACTGTGAGAACTCCACAATTGGAAACCAGATTCTTCAAGTGATTGATCAACATCCAGAAACGAGTACCAAAAAATTGCTTGATGAACTAAATGTTGGTAACAGAACTGTTTGGAAAATTTTAAAGATAACTTATTGTACCATATCACGTTCAACGTACAACATTTGCTACCTACTGACTATCCCTTGCATACAGTATGCACAATGGATTTTAAATAAAATAGCAAACAATCCCAATTTTGCTGCCGATATTCTGTTTACGGATGAAGCCAACTTTTCAAGACATGGCATTATGAATTTTATAATGACCACATGGGCAGATGTAACCACATGCCATAATTGTAAACGATTTCAACAAACATTTTCGGTCAATGTTTGGCTTGGCATATCGAAGATTATTAAAAGACCACTTTTCCTTCCTGCACAGTTGACCGGTGAGACATACCTTCTTTTTCTAGAAAATGAACTTACAGTTCTTTAGAAGATGTACCGTCTTATTATTAGAAGGCGCATGTGGTTCATGCATGATGGAGCTCCTCCACATTTTTGAGTGATTGTTCGCGAGTTTTTAAATAACGTTTTTCCAGACCATTGAACGGACGAGGATCTCCACACCCGTGGCCCCCTAGATCACCGGGACATAATCCTCTGGATTTTTGTGTGGGGGGATATTTAAAATCGCTCATTTACACAACCGATATTAAACGTACAAGATCTTCAAAATCGTATCATACAAGCTGCTAATGTTATTCGTAACAATCCTGGTATCTTCGAACGTATTCGGCAATAATTAGACATCGAGCAGATGCTTGCATTTTAGCTGCAGGTGGACACTTTGAACACATGCTCTGAAATATACTATTTTTCCTTTATGTTTAACACCATGTTGTTGCTTTAATAAAATAATAAAACACCCTGTATCTTATTAACGACAAGACTTATCACACATGTTTATATGAACTTTTCGTCTTAAAATTGAGTGACGAAGCGCCCCCTATAATATTTTAGATTACTTAGGAAACACCCTGTATATTTACCGTCACCCTCATTCCTAAATTAATCTCCGCGCTGCTTACATTACCGAAACCCTCACCTCTATAACTGTCAAATTCGTTGACTGCTTTTGGGTTGCATGGTTTGTGCTTTACTATGCGTTTTTTTGTGAAACTAATAGCAACTTGTTTAGTGTTAAATAAAGAAGTTTTGAGTTTTAGTGGATTCTCTTTATTTCTTCAAACTGCTTCCCATTAGACGATCAAAACACTGGAATTTTTAATCTCCACTTTAGCTGCCCGACGAACAAACGGAGAGTAAACTTTGTCATCAAATCTAGCGCCCGAGATCCGTCCGATTTTGTTATTTACAGAAACTAACCAAATTGGGAAGCAAGGGTCACAACTTTAGAAATTATTATAGAATTTATGTAACGGTACTGTACTTTACAATGTCTCTGAAGCTTTCCACACTGTACTTTACGATGTCTCTGAAGCCTTGCACACATGATGCACAAATTTAACAGAAGTCCTCATTCCAATTGATTTATCTATTCAACAATATTGAGATATTATAGGGACCAAATCTACAGTTGATTCTCTGATTAAATGCAACAATGAACTCTATTCGGCACAAATGTCGGTACTTCAAGAGAATCTGGCTGCGAACGTAGTTACACTTATGTATATTACTAGTTTTTGGATATCTATCAAACTTTGCTTAAATTACGAACTGTATCAAGAACACACTTGCTTCTTGTAATAATTATATAAACACATTATTCAAAGTTCATTACCATCAGCGGGATTTTCCCCAATTTTGGAGCTTCCGTAAATTTCACAAAATGCTGGTAAGAGAGATGATGATGTTGTCACATTGTAACTTTTGTTTTGTTTTTTATTAATTCTCCGTATAACATTATACGAATTTAATGTACGTATTTTGTTGTGGAAACTGATAGGGTGGCCCACCGAAAACGAAACAGACTGTTTTTTAGCGTTACCTTACACTTAAAAGTAAACGCTCGGACAGGTCAATTTTTGTTTGAAGTCGGACATCTTTAGAAGACAAAGTTTAACTCAAAATAACAACAGAATAGCCCAGGCAGTCTCCATGTTGAAAACCTTAAATGGCATGATGGGTCAACAGATACCTCACATGAAAACCTTTTTAATTCTTTATACAGCTATATGCATCTTATTTGCCAGAGACATTCATTAGCAATAAAATTTGTCTTGATAAATGAACAGGGTTCTCCGGCAGCCCCCATTTAAAAAATCTCAATTAACAGGACAGGTCAAGTGGCACTTCATATGAAAGGTATTGTAATTCTCTATTCAACCAAGTACATTTTATTTCGTTAAAAGGGCTTAAGGGCATTCAAGGACCTCCTTTCCTACAAAACAAAAAATGCAAAAATGCTGAACTAGTTGGTAAGATCAATTCAACTTTGAAGTGGACCTCTCGTATTGACAAAATTTCTCTGTAGATGTTAAAAAGGGTAGCCTTTTTCTCAAAAATATTAATTGGGATGGGGGTGGATTGACACCTCATACGTAAGATTTTGTATGATTTTTTGCATTTTTTACTGTTTTCTAAGAAAAGAAAGTCCTCTCTTTTAACGAATAAAATGTATTTGGTTAAATAGAAAATTACAATACCTTTCATATTAGGTGCAACTTGACCCGCCCTGTAAATTGAGATTTTTGAGATGGGGGCTGCCGCCGGGGCTCTTTGTTCATTTGTCAAGCCAAATATTTTTATCGATAATGAACGTTCCTTGTAAATAAGTAAAATGTGTGTCTTGCGACATCTCGTGTAAACATTGACACGTGTGAATAGTATAAACTAAGAAAAATGCCAACAGTTAACTGTAACGGCATGTGTGTGTTAAAGTGCAAAGCGATAGCTTTAATGCTTGTAACACACGTTGCCGATAAAGCCAAGTATAACTTGTACAGAAGCAGACACGCAACAAAGAACACCTGATGCAGCATTTCGCTCTTTTAAACATGAATTGGCATTCTTGGTCATATTGCAGTATTTTCTGACCTTTATTTTATTTTTTTGAAAATAGGGTTGTCGGGGGCCCTGGAGTCCTTTGACCAAAATAAGATACATATAGCTGTATAGAGAACTAAAGGGGTTTTCATATAAAATACCTGTCGACCCATCCTGCCAGTTAAGATTATTGAAATGGGCGCTGCCGGAACCACTCTGTAGATATTTCAGAGTCTACAGAAACGTCCCCCTCCAAACAAAAATTCACGTATCGGTGAGCCACCTCGTATATTTATCTTTGATTTACTCAGTATATGCATTGTATATTATTATATTCTGTAGAATGCAGAGTATTCAATTTTCATGGGCAATGTGCCAAAAACCCGTGTGTGACCCCAAAAAAGAACTTGATTATGAGATTTTTAAGGTGAAGGTTATGCATATGATGCATATCTGCCGTTTCTGTGTTAATTATCTGTACTTAAGAACTCAAAAGTAATTTTGGTAAGCATCATCTGTAAATATTACTTTAAGTATTAGTATTTTATTTTTATTTAGAGCCTTTCTTTCCTTTTTTTATCTTACCTTCTCTGCAAGATTTTAAGGATACAAAAACGTATAAATAATCAAGAAAAGCATTTTATGAGTGAATATAGGATCCATTTTATATTAGTTATTTATATATATATAAAACTATTTACATTTAGCAATCCAATATTATTATTTATAAAAGTAAATAATTTTTTATATAATCAAGAAACAGTTTTAACATTCTATCTTTTCCTGGAATAAAAAGCCCCAGAATTCCAAAACGAAACAACAATATCGCAAAAAAGGGTTACACTCGGACGCCATTTTTGTATCATTCACTTAACAATTTATTTTTGTTTATATTAGTATTTTAAAATTTAATACTTTTTAATTCCTTGTTATTCAAAATGAATTAATGTTTAATGTACACTCATGAAATTTAAAACTTGGACACCACAATTTCTGTAAACAAAAGTTTGCACATTGTGAAGCGGGCTTAAGGGTATCATTTACAATTCTAACAGCAGGTAGTCTCAGCAGGGGTTATCTTATAGAAGGACTGTAGAATGAATCATTACACTAAGCACGTTTTAGAAAATAGGTAATTTACGTTGCTTACTTAATTTTTTCTTTAAAGAATATATTTGAAGGTATCGCTAATTAAACACCATAGCTCGATTAATTATCGAATCAAAATTTTGTTTAGGAAATGTTTACAAAATAAAATTAGAAATAATTTTGATTTAAAAACGTCTACAAGCAATAACTTTTAAATTAAATCAAAAACTAAACATGGTTATTTGGGTTGACTGATTATTACTTATTTTTAAATAAATCTAACCTACTAATTATTGTAAGTTATTAAAAAAATCATTAAACTCTCTATTCATAATATTTAGTCCTTACAAAATGTATATTTTATGACGTTTCATTTTTTCTGTAGTTAATATAAAAAGTGAAAATAAAAACTAAGGCAATTCTTATTGTCAACGTATATATTTAGTTTTTTGACAAGAATTTATTACATAATTATAATTAAGATACCAAGTTATAGTTTAAAATTAAATGAAAACTTTTTTTTAAATAAAGGTATTACTATATAAATAAATATAAGAAATCAATAATGGGTGTGACCTCCATTATTATTGATACATTCTTGGAGGCGTCTGCTCATTGACGCTATCAAGGTATCAATATAATTAATATTAATCGTTTCCCATGCGGTATCAATGGCTGCAATTAGTGCATTACGGTTTACTGGTATAAAATTTGGCCCTTGTTGTCTTCGGATAACAGCAAGTATTCGAGCCCAAACATTTTCGATAATGTTAAAATCTGGGCTTTTGCTGGCCAGGGTAACAGCTCCAAGTTATTTTCTCGTATCCAATTGCGCACAACCCGCGAAGTATGAATAGGGGCGTTGTCCTTTAACAACAAAATACATTATGAAAATGTTAATTCAACAGATCCCGAACTATTTTTTGGAGAAAGTATAGTGAAATAAGAATACTTACTTGTTGGAAAATATAATCTTCGTCTGGATAAAACACTTCGACTGAAGGTTTCATAATAGTTTCCAAAATATCTAAATACGCAGCAGAATCAAGACGTCCATCGATAGCCCAACAAACTCCTGGACCCCGCGCGCTAACCCAACCCCACACATTCACAGAAAAATAACCACTTCGTTTTTAGGACATATGTGATTATTTTCGTAACGAGTTCCTTCCATTCTAAAAACTTTTAGTGGTCCATCGTTGCGGCTATTGAACGTTTTTCGTCGCTAAAATCACTCGATTCCAAAATTCAAAGGTTCGTTCACATATCGCCTTGCAAATTCCAGACGACGTCTCATATTTTCGTCACTGAGAACTTCTTTCGCAGCAGCATTATACTTCTTTATTCCCATCTCCTTTAATCTTTTTTGTGCAGTTATACGGCATCCGGGAAAATGTGTATCTGCTATAGCCCTGGGTATGTAGCAAATGGTTGTTCTGTTACGTAATGAAACAACTCGAGATCTTGAGCACGTGTAGATACTTTAGGTCTACCACTTCCGATGGCTCTTTCCAAAGTGTGTTCAAGATTCCATTTTACTCGGTAATGCCCTACGGTGCTTTTGGTATATCTAACATACGTGAAATTTCACGCACGCTACGGCCCGCTAATTCCGAAACAATCCGCGCTTTCAAATCAGCACCGAGATGAGGTGGCATTTTCACAACACTTGAAATTTTAAACTAAAATGGAATTTACATTTCTTACTTTATTTATTGGTTCACACTACCCCTTCTCAAACAGTAGGTAATTGTTTATTTATTACATACTTCTAATGACCAATGTAACAACCCTTAGAGCAATATGACTCAAAGGAAGTAAATTAAACAAGCAAGGATATTCTATTGTTATTGAAACTTATTCATAAAGTAAAAGCCATTTCCTTATAATGCTAATGGACAGGATTTTCTTTTAAGTATTAAGATTACAATAGAGGACTTATAAACTTTCGAAAATATCTAATTATAAATATTTACACTGCAATTGCGCTTTTTCCTTAATAATTTCTTAGCAATAACATACACGTTCTTGGTTTTAAGTTGTCATAAATTTGATATGATATAAATTTGTGTTTCTAATATTACATCACAAACTAATCTTTATTCGCCAAAAATTGTTGCTTAAGTTGTAAAGCTTCGTACACACCTGAACAACAAACCGAGCAACAAACATAACAACGAACCGAAAGTCAAACAGAACGACAAACGATCTTTTATGATTTCCACAATCCGAACAACAAACGGAACGTTTGTGCTGTTCCATAATTATTTTCAGTAGTTTTCAGTTCATATATTTATTATTGAGAAGAGAAAATTGCGGAAAACAAGAAGATAGTGCCAACCAAATTTTTACGCACAAAGAAGAGTAAAAATTATAATTTACTTCGCTTTTTTTTATTTTGAAATTTCCCGCCCAAATGATGCTAATAGGGACATCATTTTTTCTTGCATTCTTAAACACTGATTAATTTAAAACATTTTTCTTCTGTCAACTCCATAATATTACCTAAAACACAACAAACCCACAAAAGGGAGGACAAAAATAAATAATTTAATTCTCCCGCATAAGTTTGTTCGCCGTTTTGTTTAGATTCGTCCAAACCTGCAAACGCATTCGCGCGCATTTTCTTTGATGTCGGAGAAAAACCGACAAGTTGCGGGAACGCCGCAAACCGTTCGTGGAACAATCAGGACTTGCGAATCTGTTCTAAAATTCGTACGTAGCACCGTCCAAATTAATGTTCCGATTGCCGTTCGGTTCGTTGTTCTGTTTGTTCCTCGGTTTGTTGTTCAGGTGTGTACGAAGCTTTACAATAAGCATATTAATATGAACTATATCTTATGAAAGGAGAGTTATGTAACTATAATTAACGACTTAACGTTACGTTAGTAGATTCCATTTACTATTTACACATATTTTCTTGGAACATTCGATAATTAACTATCGGGATATGATGACCCTATACTTCGCAGGTTGTGCGCAACTGGATACAAGCAAATAACTTGGAGCTGTTACCCTGGCCAGCAAAAGCCCAGATTTTAACATTATCGAAAATGTTTGGGCTCGAATACTTGCTGTTATCCGAAGACAACAAGGGCCAAATTTTATACCAGTAAACCGTAATGCACTAATTGCAGCCATTGATACCGCATGGGAAACGATTAATATTAATTATATTGATACCTTGATAGCGTCAATGAGCAGACGCCTCCAAGAATGTATCAATAATAATGGAGGTCACACCCATTATTGATTTCTTATATTTATTTATATAGTAATACCTTTATTTAAAAAACGTTTTCATTTAATTTTAAACTATAACTTGGTATCTTAATTATAATTATGTAATAAATTCTTGTCAAAAACTAAATATATACGTTGACAATAAGAATTGCCTTAGTTTTTATTTTCACTTTTTATATTAACTACAGAAAAATGAAACGTCATAAAATATACATTTTGTAAGGACTAAATATTATGAATAGAGAGTTTAATGATTTTTTTAATAACTTACAATAATTAGTAGGTTAGATTTATTTAAAAATAAGTAATAATCAGTCAACCCAAATAACCATGTTTAGTTTTTGATTTAATTTAAAAGTTATTGCTTGTAGACGTTTTTTAAATCAAAATTATTTCTAATTTTATTTTGTAAACATTTCCTAAACAAAAATTTTTGCTTAGTGTTTAATAGCGATTCATTCTACAGTCCTTCTATAAGATAACCCTTGCTGAGACTACCTGCTGTTAGAATTGTAAATGATACCTTTAAGCCTGCTTCACAATGTGCAAACTTTTGTTTACAGAAATTGTGGTGTCCAAGTTTTAAATTTCATGAGTGTACCTCTCTGTAAGAAATTGGATCTAAATTCAAATCAAATAATGCTTGAAATATTTAGTTGTTTTCTTATTGATTGATGTAGTTACGGTTTAAACTTCATTTACGATTATCTTATAATTATGAACCCTCTACTTCATTTTTATTATCTAATAAATTTTGTTCTATATTTGGGTACGTTTCCAAAATTATCTCTTTGTCTTTTGGCATTTTTTAGATTTGCGGCGAAGAAATTAAAATGTAATGACATCCCCTTAACAACATCAATTCAAGGATGATTGTCCACCAAATGTAAGGTAACAATTTGTTTGTTTGTTTTGCACCTCATTTCGGTACACAACGTTACAATATGACTATTATTCCGCGATTTAATAAAATGTTTCTTGTTTGGGACGCTACTTTGGGACACGGTTGCCCTATCTACCTTCAACACATAAATCGACTTCTTTCACTGCTGAAGCAACCGTTACGACAAAGCGAAATAAACACAAAAACATTATCAATAATTTTCTTTTGTGGAATTTGCTATAGATACTATGAGTCCTTAGTTCAATGAGGTAAAGAATACTCCAAAATATGCCATTTACTATCAAACGTCTCTGGTCTCAGCAAATAATAAAAGCTATTCAGAGAGAAAATGTCAGCAGCCTCATAGGAATAAACCTTGTTACTTCCTCCTTAAAAAAATTCTACATTTTTAAATATGTTGATTTGTTACGTTTGCTTTATTGAGGTCCGTTTCTTGGTATACAACCAGTATGTTTTAATATATGTAATTGTGCCCATTTGTTTACCAGTTCAACTTGAAAAGTTTAAAATTTTTGAAAGATAAAGAAAAGAAACTTCAAAATGATATTAGAGAAACTTTAATAGAATATTGTTTGTTTTTCGATTAATACCTAATCGCGTGACTACTATAATTAACGTAGATAAAAATATATTAATTATTAGCAATTGAAGGTATTGAAGTATTCACGGGTTTTTCCAGAGTGATAAGATATAAACAGTATTTAAGATCAGTGACATTGTAATACAGTAATTTGAGTATGGCGTTCAATAACGAATTTAAGATTGAAATTGCTACTGAAACAAATTCAATTGCAGTTCACAATTTTGTGTTCCAAGAATTTGCAAATAGCTCACCATTATTGGAAGGGTTCAAAAATGCTAATATGTACGTCGAATTTCCCAAAACGGACCATTCGCATATATCTGGTGTCGTTAGTGAAGGACTAACATTAATCGCCACCGACTGTTTTGGGAAAATAATTGGTGTAATTAAAAGTCAAAATTATGATGTCTATAAGCATGAAGAACCTCCCGATGATAACCATACAAATCGGATGCTTAGTCAAATAAGTGACGTAGTAGATACGGTAGATTCTAAAATCAGCGCTTCTACAAAACAAGAAAATAATAAAGAAATTGTAATGCATGTTATATGCGTCCATAAAGACTGGAGACGAAGAGGATTAGGATACGCGCTTTTAGAAAATATGATGTAAGTGAAAGAAAAAGCAAATTTTATTATTAAACAACTAGTTTTTAGTGATCTAGCTCGTCAGAAAGGATTTAATCAAATACGCGCAATTTGCATAAGCGAATATAGCACGAAATTGTTACTGAATAAAGGTTTCGAATCTGTATGCAGTATAGATTACGAGGAGTTCATGAAACAAGGCCGACTGGATGCTGTACCGCCTCCTCCGCACTCAAGAGTAACTGGAATGATACTGAAGATATAATTCATATTACAATATTTACAGAAAATATACTACTCTTAAAGTTCATATATCTTTCATATGCAAACTCAAATTTTTGATGATTTCTAAATTTTTTAATTTTGTTATTCTTTTTTGTATTTTAATAAACAGATAAAGTAAACTCAATTTCGTACCACTATCTGTAAAACCATTCTAATGAGCCTGTATGACATGAATGAATAGTGTAATTTTATCTTGTAAGATTGATGTTTGTTAAGTGTATAATTAACACAAGAGGAGACACTTGTTGGTTTCTTTACATCCACCATGTAAAAGAAATTTTACCCATGGTACGTATTTAAACGTCTTAAAGTCACCATTAATTCGCTCGCGAATAGCACAACCTACCAAAAACGCAGGACTGCATCATCAGTTCAGTCTTGCACTCCGCAGAGTTAACATCTATCGGAGAGATCAGAACGATCTAGTGCTATTTAAATTCATTGTTTTTCTTTGCCAATAATGTTTGCTTCGGCGGAGATAATGTATATTGTTTGCTCGGCTATAACGCCAAGCGAACTCTGCAATCGATGGGTTGCAAAAGCTGTTAACAAGAATTCTTAACAACGACATTACAGTTTGCCCGCCGACGCTACTACTACCCTTACTACAAAAGAAGACAATTTTCAGCCCGCAAGAAAAAAGCCGAAAACATAAAAAAAAAGAACGACTAACGCAACCCGCATGGACGTCAATCCCCGGTTCTTTTCTATCAACAATTTCCAATCAGACGACGGTTTCCCAAACCCACGTTCCCAAATTTCTCAATGCGGTGATAATCTTACTCCACACTTGCTTCAATCCGACGATAGAGAACCAACGTATCCCGGTCGTTATCTTTCGGGAAAAATCCTAATGGTCAATTACCGCTTTCCTCCTTGACACCAACGTAATCCGTTTTACTAATGCCGTCACCTCCCGGAAGACATTAAAATAATTCCTACCACCATCCCGCACTACCATGACATGATTTTCCTAAGTATTCTTACTCGTTATTTAGCGAAACCTTTCTTAAGGTAGTTTTCTGCGTAATCCTTGAAAAACCTCTCTGACCAAACAAATTAATACCAAATTTAAATCCCTACACCAGACTTTGTCTAAAACTCTCCACCTCTTGAAGCAAAATAAATCTCCGATTTTACTATTCCTTGTTCTCATTCCAAGAGAACAAAATAAATCAACAACTTCATCCTCTCCTACAGAGTAGGTATCCGAACGGAACCCCTACTCCCCGAACGCAAATTCCATCAGTGTTTCTGATAAAACATAAACAATAAATTCAGCGATTTCCAGCCGTCCCATTAAAACTTGCCTAACTAACTAACCTGCCAACTAGGGGAAACCGCACATGGCAAATATCCTGTTTCAATCAAATCACAAGAAAAATAGGTTCTACTCGTACGCTTACGTCTGCTACCTTATTCCCCGAATTAGCTATAAAACACGCACCGGACACAACCAAACCGCAACAACATTACATGCTACCTACAAATAAACTTCAGTTAATCAACGTCCCATCTCTAAGAAACAAGCCTAAATTGAAAATATTTTCGGAAACATGTGTCTTTCTACAGCCAATCCAACCCAACCAAAGAAGCCACCAAACCTTTTTTTTTTAAATACCCACCAATTACTCTCCTTAATCTTTTAAACAATCAACATTGCAGTATAACCTACCATCTCTTCTCACTTCACCTTATCCTTCTGGAATTGCTTTGTCACAAAATCACCAATTTCCGTAGAGATCACAACCTCAATATCACCCTACTCTAGAAACTAACCTCAACCCATGTCATAAAGTCAAAATTTCAAACTACAATCAATTCTCTAAGGACCGTGACGTAAAAGGCGGTGGGAGCGCAATCTACGTCAAAGGATCGTTTAAGCACCACATCACTACCAATCTTTCTCTTGATCACATCGAAATCACTTCCTAAAGGCGGGCTCCGGTAAGATCAGAAGATGATTAGCTTGGCTAAACCACCCAATTCTTCTTTAACCAACACCGATTTAGACAAAGTTTTTTGCTGATAATAATTAACTGCTAACACCCAAACTGGAATAGCCGAATCTACAATCACGGACAAACCCATTTCCTTACCAGAAAGGACAACCGCAACTTTCTGCACTTTTTATTCTACTTTTTCACCGTTTCGATTTCCTAGACATCGCTATTATCAAAAACATTCCTTTAATACCAGCAATTTAAGCAATTTCCAAACTCAGTTCACAACTCAATTATCCTCCATCTCGGTCACCGACATGATCACTACTTCTAAACAGTTTATGTAATCAAACCATAATGTTATTAAGTTTTATTAGTATGTGATATGACCACAAATGTTGCATTCTTGTTTTTGTGTGTGTTATCATTTTTTTGTTACGTTGTGGCTTGTTAAAAAATAGTACATTAGTTATTATGTAATATATGTTAAATACTAATGATCTTTTCAATTCATGCACAATATTCTATAAGACATACATCCTACAAACTCACCTAAAATCTTTATCCGACATAAAAAACCGTGCCTGCAACTCCAAGTCCGCACCGCTAAACTATAGCCTTTAAACTACGACAACTACTCCTTATGGCCATTGCAAAACATCCTCCACAACGTCAACCAACCTCTCGAACATCCATACATTCTATCAACGGCCTGTCTCCTCCCCAAAGAAAAAACCAATTCCATGCCAAAATTTATAATTTCAATGCAGCCCAACACTACCACATAGCACACAGCATTGCCAAGAATATGAGAGTAGTTTTTATGACGTTCACCTGTAAACGAAGGTGCCAGAACCTTGGTAAATCAACTATAATAACGGCAATTCATTAATATTTTTACGATAATAAACTGTTTGTCGATGCAGTGAATAAAAAGTTTTGGGTTGTCATTAATTAATGTTCTTAATTAATTAATAACAATCTCATTTGGAGGAAAATGTTTTTTATCCCAATGGGGAAGAAACTCCTTTAGTTATTTTATTCTTATAGTACCTCAGACTACATTGAGCCTTTGATAGGATTTTTTATTCCAAAATTGAATGAATGTCATTAATTTTCCATGTAGGTATCTACAGGCTCTAATTTACTAATTAAAATAATAAGTATAATAATGAACTAGTTTACTAACCTCATTTACAGATTCGTTTCTATTGGAGCGAAAATAGTTTTTTGGTCATTCAAGAAGCATAAGTGTTCCAAGAACTACAATTTTGGTTGGTATACGTTGTCTGTACCACTGCCTGTTCCTATAGATTCTTTAATTTTTTTGATTGTTTCCAAAAACTACAACGTATAGTATTAATTTTAGAGGCTCAATTTTTAAATTTTTCTAGTAATCTTTGGTAAGCAGCTTCCTTTCTTGTTTGATCACAATAATGTTTTGATGTAGTTTGTCACAAAGACGATGAATCTCTGAACAGAGCTATAAATTCCACTTGCTTTTGTTTGGCACGGGCCACGAGTTTACAAGAAAATTGGATTTAATCAAAACGTACTTTACGAACACATACAAAAACAAACAACTGAATTGTTTCAAGGCCTACCTCCCCACTCCTCCACACAGTTCGAATGGCCTTAAGACGCTACAGTAAGTAAATTTTTGGCATCCAAGCATCAGATTCCTAGGAATAGCTCTATACACACATAGAGCATCTCCTTGAGGTCTTAGGCGGCGTGGGGAGCCGCCTCAGCGTTTTGCTAACGTTGGACCACTCGGTTTGGCAAAACGTTGAAAACTTAACGGCATGTTTTCCACCATATACCTCGTAAAGTGTACGACCCCAAACCCTCGTGCTTTTATAAGATGCAGGATCCTCGTCGGGAAAGGTAGCGTATTAATTATCGTGTAGTTAGTTCTTAGCTTTCGAGTAAAATTGCTCCACAAAAGAAGAAACATAGTTTATGCGGCCCAGGAATCGTCCAGGAAATAGCTTCAGATAGTAGTCCATACATTGGTGCATAAGCAAAGTAAATCGTAGAGTGTAATCAGTGGTAAAACCGTAGTCTAGAAATAAATAAGGAAACATACTTGTAAACAAAAACGACGTGTTTTCAGAAAATACTTACGGTAACAGGCGAAATATTATAAAATTAACGATATCCCAACAAAACCACTGCTTCGGATGCAAGATAAACTAAAAGAATATCGGATCATTCCTGTTGTCGAGAATAATTAGCGATAAATATCTTAATTTGCACTTAGAAGTTGTTAGATAAAAAACATGGCCAATACTAGCAGTTTAAAATGAAATAAATTAAATCGTTGTAAGCCGAATTAAAAAGCACAAGTGTAGTCATATAGCGCCATACGACGAAAAACTGTCGCCAGAAACCTTCACGTTTTATTTTTCACTTTACAAACTGACTCCTACAAAGAAACCGATCAGTCCGCTATTCCAGTCTCTATCTTTACTATTACAACGAAGAGGAAAATTGATGATGATAGCTTAGCTATTGAAACACGTGTCCGAGTATAGTTTTTTGGAGCAGTTTTTTCGTTCGCTAAAATAGACGCTGCAGTTTAGAGTTCCATTCCTTTGATCAAGGTTTACTATTACAAAAATATGGTGGACAATTTTTGAGCTTACCCATAAGATTATATTCAATATATCTTTATTTCACCGATTTTGTGGTACATAATGGCTTTTCTCATTTTATTTAAAAAACGCCTTAGAACAAAAAACTACAGATATAAGTTCTTATTTTTGACAAAATCCAAAAACAAGGCAATTTTTGTTTTTAGAGAGACATGTTTTTATAACAACTTAGACCCCCCTGTCTCCGACATCCCCTACCTTAAAAATTTTGAATGACAAAAGCTGCCGGGTTACCTTGCATTTTGTTGTTCTTTTTTTTTTTTTATGACTATCTAATATAGGTAAGATTCCTCTAAAATATGTTTCATAATTTGTATACACTAAATGTGTCCTTCTAGGTAGAGGGGGGTGTGAAAAAATTGAAATGGGGTGGTTGTTGGATTTAACATATGTGGGACATCTAATTTAATTCGTTATTTAATTTTAAAAACATCAGTTTTATTGATTACTAAGAAAAATGTTTTTTGAAATAAATTAAATAGTCATAAAGAGAATAAAAGAAACTTTCAAAATGAGGGGTAACTCGACCCCATTTGTCATTTCAAATTTTTGAGATACACGCTGCCAGGAACACGATGTTGACATTTTAAGGTCAAATTTGACATTAAAAGATGCCCCCCTAAAAATTACAATTGTCTTGTTTTTGGATTTTGCTCAAAACAAAATAGTAAAGGAATTATTCGTTGTGGTCGTTTTAGTAATATACTGTATGTGTTAAATACAATTAGATAACAATTATGTGTTATGTAACAATCCACCATGATTTCGTCAACAATTTGTAAACAAAGGAATTACGTAGTCTTACTTTCACAAGCCGAGAGCTAAATGTCGGCAATTTGAGTTGTTTTTGTTTTCCACCTCTATCAAAAAGGGGACCCTAGGCTATATTCAAATAAAAAAATTAAAAAACACTTCACCTTCATTCAGTTTTTTTTTACTTTTAACAGATAAAGTATTATATCAACATTGAGTAAACAACCTTTTTTCCGTTTTATTGTGATACCGTATCAGTGTGCTTTAATAAAGTGTTCAAGCATTCAACAAATTTAATAATGTCCTTTAATGATGACTACAACATTCACGTTGCAACAGAAGCAGATACGGTTTCAATCAGAAATTTATTAAATGAAAATTTTAGAACCGACGAACCATTACAGCAAGCGTTTCAAAATTCTCACATTTATTCAAAATTACCCAAGTCTGAGGGATATCAAAATTGCAGTGGCATTACGGAAGGTATCACATTAATAGCAATTGATCGTTTGGGTGCAATAATTGGTGTAATCGATAATGGAACTTATACAGATAAAATTAAGGACGACGATATTCCTGATAAGTTACAAAGCAACCGAATGTTCTGTCAAATAAATAATGTATTAAGTACCGTACAATCAAATATTTCATCTTACACAAAACAATACAACTATAAAGAAATTGAAGTTAAAGTGATAACCGTGCATAAAGATTGGAGGATGAAAGGAGTTGGAAAAGCACTATTAGATAAGACTATGTAAATTAAAAAAAAATTGTTTCATTTTAATATTTGGTAATTGTTTTAGAGAATTGGCTCGTCAAAAAAATTTACGTGTATAAGAGTTACATGTACAAGTGAATATAGTAGACAATTAGTATCCAGTAGAGGCTTTAATTGTGTATGTAGCTTTGAATATGAGGAATTTATGAAGCAAGACAAACTAGACGTTCTACCTTGTGCTCCACATACGAATGTGACAGGATTGATATTAAAACTATAAATTTAGTGCAAGTACTTATCATTTCAAAAAATTAAAAAAATTTGGAAATATGGTGTAATTGTTTTATGTAGGTTGTAATAAAACCACAGATTTCAATTTTTTTGTTTGTTTATTTTTTGAAAGTATTCAAGGCACTAGTGGAGAGTCGAAATCTCTTCGTTTTTTTTTTGAAAAATAAAAAAAATAAACTTTAAAAACTAATAACTAATTTGTGTTAGCGATGAGTGCTTCAATATTCTCTACTGAACCAAATATCTTGTTGTTGATCTCTTTCAGAAGGGATAGTCTTCACAGCGTATTAAGGATAAGATAGCAGGATCCTTCGCAAGATTATAAATAAATTTTAATGTTGGATAGCAACAAATGATAATGACAGATTTTTATCAGCCAAAGGAACGATGCTATTCTGCACAATACACGGTGCGAACATACATTAGGTTTTGGGACGGATATAGAGCCTAATTTCTTTAGGTTCACTATTTCATGCTTTCCATCCCACCTTCTTTTCTGGGGGAAGAGCTGTGACCACAGTTTACATTCAATCAAAATTAAACTTTGTCAGCATCTTCCCAGATAGTTCGTTGGGTGACTTTGCTTATGGAAATCATGACATTCTTTCCCAAGAGCGAAATAAGTGAGGCCAAATGAAAAATCTCACTTATGGCCTTGCTTCCCAGCCCGTGGCATTAACTGAAACGAGAGAAATGCATAGACACTATGCAATATCGCCCAAGCAACTATCTGGAAACATGCTGACAAAGTTTTATTATGATTGGATATAAACTATCGTCACAACTTTTCCCCCAGAAAAAAAGGTATTAGTCATAACGTGTATAGATATCAACTTTTAGGTTGCGAGAGTCCTTTCCATCCTGCCCTTAAAACGCTCTACAATTTATGTTGATGTAAAGTTTGGGGTTTATTGCTCGGAAGATCTTTTTCCTATGGTGACTGTTAATGGTAAACTTAATCTTTAGCTAACGACTTTTTAGGTGGTTCAGAAATTAGTCAAAATACACTATATAAGTTGCCACAACTTTTATGCAGATGTTTTCAATGACTGGGAATAATAGAAAAAGGTGCTAATTTGTACAAATGAGTAAACTAATTATAAAATATATTTATGTCAGCCAATACTTTTATTTATAAATTGTTACCGGTTTTGACTTTTAAAATAAAATAAGTCAGAATATTTTGTCCGAAGATGACTTTATTTTATTTTAAAGTCGAAACCGGTAACAATTTATAAATAAAAGTATTGGCTGACATAAATATATTTTATAATTAATTAATAAATACTCAATACATGAATGTATCCATCATTCATTTATAAAATTTAAAAAAATGAGTAAACGTTAATGAGACAAAATTTTATTCTTTCTTGGTAATTGGTAAATATGTGTCAAGGGTAGTTTTATTGGTACCTGGATGAAAAGTAGTCAAAACTTACATACAAGTGTATTTTCTGCCAAAAGTCACATGTTGTGTTGAGTTCTTTTAATGTCGTGATAATGCACTATTATTTGGCGAAGGAAAATGTGTTGATACTGTGGTGCTGACTATTTATAAATTAATATTTTTTTAAATTAATTTGCAATTAGTTTTAATTAGTTATTCATTTCTTTTGATGTATACAGCCTAGTTTAAAACCAAATAGACTCACAAGCCTAATTTGAACGTACACCTTAAGGCTTTCCAAGAAATAATTGTTAATTTTTTTGTGTACGGTCATTAGCGTTTCTTCCTTTTTACTATGTCTCTCTTACTAGTTTACAATTTGTCCAAAACCTCTATGCTCTTTAGATCTTTCAGTGAGTCACAAATGCCATTCATAGAAAAGGTGATTTACCGTCTGAGTATAATAATTACAAAATTGGCAGGATGGCAGGTCTAACGATGTAAGTATATAAACGTGAGTAAGGGCAAGATGGCTTATTCGTCGGATATGTTGTGTGTTTTAGGTAAAAAGCTTAGATCGCCCAAAACGATGGTTTTACTGTCATCCACGGAGGTAATACAGTGGTAGTAGGCGGAGGATGGTTAATTCTGATTCAGTACACATCTCCAACACCCGTACTCCGACCGGTCTTGAATTAAGATTATTATCTTCCGGGTTGAACCTTGTTCGTCCTTCCTTCCTACGTTCTCTGCTTGACGTTTCGCTAACCATGCTGTTAGCTTCTTCAGAAGTTACTCTAAATACTGATGTTGTTGTCTTCTGCTCCTCGTTATATACCTATGTTCCGTTACGGTTGGTTGATGTCGATCAGTGACGGGTGGTTGGTTTTCGATGGTTGGTTGATCTTCTGTTTGGTATCGACTAATTTTGTGGCGACATTTGTTTTCTTTGTTTTTGTGAAGAGTTAGTTTCCACGTGTTGCTTAATCGGTAACCGTCTTCTCGATTGAAGTTGTTTTTATTTTTCATAATTTCTAAGGATTCTCTGATTATCCTTGGATAGTAGTTGTTAGTCCTTGATAGAACTTTAGCTTCCTCGAAGTTGATGATGTGTTTTCTTTTTCGTGTAGATGTTCTGCGATTGCTGATTTATCTACCGCTCTGGACTTGGCGTCTCGGTGATGTTCTTTTAATCTACATTTTATGTTGCGTCCGGTTTGACCAATGTAGACCTTTCCACATGAACAATCAATTTGGTAGACCCCTTTTGTTGAGAGTTTCGGCAGGTTATCTTTATTAGAAGGTAGTAGTTGCTGGATTTTTCTAACCGTTCCAAACCTGACACCGATATTCTTCTTCTCCAATGATTTTCTTAATTTGTCAGTTACTCCAGCAATGAATGGCAAACGAGCGTAGGTGGTGACCTGTTCCTTCTCTTTTTCGGATTTCCTGCGACAGGCGGCTCTTATTTCTTTTGGTATAGCCGTTTTTCATTAGGGCTTGTTGGACGTGTCGAAGTTCTTCTGCCTTGTGAACCTCGTTAGGAATCTTGTTAGCTCTATGCAATAAAGTTTTGATTAGAGACCGCTTCTGCTGTGGATGATGGTGTGATGTGGCATGGAGGTATCGGTCGGTGTGTGTCTTTTACGATATACACTATGAGCCAACTTGTTGTTATCCCCTCGTTTTACTAGAACATCCAGGAAGGGAAGCTCCTTATTCTCTTCTGTCTCCATGGTAAACTTGATCTTTTCGTGCTGAGTGTTGAGGTGGTTAAGAAATACAGTAAGTGCTTCTTTCCCATGAGGCCATATGACAAAGGTATCGTCCACGTATCTGAACCAGCATTTCGGTTTTGTTTGCTGGATTGAATGGCTTCTTGCTCGAATGCTTCCATAAAGATATTCGCAATAACCGGTGATAATGGTGATCCCATGGCTGCACCTGATTTTTGTTCGTAGAAATCTCCGTTCCATAGAAAGTGGCGTATTTCCTCTGCTTTTTCAACTGGAAGCTTTCTGATGACACTTTCCACTTCTGCTATTATCTCTTCTGTGGGTATCTTGCTTGGAGCAATGACGTAGTTCATCCTTTTGACAAAATTGATACGCAGTCTTCGATGAGTGGGTAGTCCGACAAGTTTACAACTGTTTTGTTTTTCGTCCAATTTATAGCTGGTTTGCTGGTGCTTAGTACTTAATTTCTAAACTTTTGATATGCCTGTTAGTGGTTGATTGTAGGTGGTATTCCCAATGTTCGTAGCTAATGCGATCTATGGTGTTCCATGTTTTTATCCAGTATGCTGCTCAGTTGTAGATGTAGCTGGTATAGTTCTGTTGACGTTATATGCAGTTGATGGTAAGAATAACGTACTCTTTCTCGAGTGAGTGCCTTCTCACTACGTTCGATGATTCTTCTTGCACGATTTGTTGCAATATGATGACGAATTTTCACAAAAGTAGGCGTCACCTCTTGGTCTCGGCATTGTCGTAGTTATGCTAATGAGGATAGCAGTTGATTCTTCTTCTTCCGTAACTTATCCGTCAAGCAGAGAACTTAGGCAGGAAGGACGAACACGGCTCAACCCGGAAGATAATAATCTTAGTGACAACAGCCGCGAAAGCTTACATTCATACGGTCTTGAATTGTTGGATTTTTGAGACATTTCGAACAAGACATCTAAGTTTGAGTGACTAGGCTACGATCTTAAATTGATTACATAACTCGCTAGTAGATGTGCGCGTCTACATCGCAGTTACAAAACACCAGATTCGCTTTGTAGACTTGCAACCGAATTGGTACGAACGGCAATACCGAATGACAAATTTTGTATCAGGTGAAGCTATGAAAGTGAAAGTGGTTCCTTTTCAGCCATTTTAGCAAATGACGTGCTTTACTGAGGGGCTATCTATCGTTTTAGTTTCACCGTAGAATGATTTTTCTTTTGTTTTAATTTTCTTAATATTAGATACTATACAGGGTGATTCAGCTAACCCGTTCATTAGAAGCTTATGGACTTCCCGTTAAAACATTTGTTTAAAAATTTGGAATAGGGGATTACTCGAAAAGTTCTATTTAATTAAAATATTTCATCTCTTCTAGCACTTCCGATTACACCGGAAGTGGCTACCAACTTTCTTATTTTAAATGGAATGATATATTTTTTGTATATTTGGATTCTACGCTAAAATCTTGAGTTACTTTCATGTAGCACAACCTATATGAAAAATCAATAGTTTTTGAGATATTCTCATTTTTTGAGAAAAATTGGTTTTGTAGTATTGTTTTCAAACGCTTGTCAATGATTGAAAAGAAAGTTATAGTAACAAAATTTGGGCTATACTTAGGAGGACTGTTAAGTTTTTAAATGATGTGTAATTTGACATCTCATTATTTACAGGGTGTTCAAAATGTTTGGCTAAATCTGACTAACTTCAACTGCCCAAAAGTCAATTTTTTAAATAGAACACCCTGTATCTTGTTGCTCTATGTGATGGAAAATTAAGTGTTCTTTCAATCTTCATAAGGGTTCCCTATACCTATCTGTTACCATTTTCCTGCTATCGATGTATTTACATTCGACACACAATATTTCTATTTTATTAAATAATTTCTGACTAGTGGCCTGTAGAAATTAAAACAATGTGCCTTATTTATCAAACTTGTAAACGTCGACGTGACACATTATACACGATATGGAAATCCACCAAGAATATTCGAATGAAGACATACTAAATTTATTTTTTATTCATGGAGAATGTTACAAAATTATTGAAAAATTAACGAGAGATATCCACACTTGCGACCTCTAAATAAAACTATGTTTAAGAGAATAGAAGCAAATTTTAAACAATTTGGAATTCAATGTACTAGAACACGCCCCAAAGTAGTCACCGGTGATGAAGACAACGAAATAAATGTATTGGCATATTTTAATGCAAATCCACATGCATCGATCAGAGCTGCGTCTGAAGATTTGGGACTGTCCTACAGAGAATTTTGGCACAACGTAAAATGCATGCTTTTTCTATTATAAAACTACAAGCTTTCCGCCCAGGTGACGAAATACGTCGTGTAGCATTTTGTGAAAGCATTTTATTGAAAACGCAGAAAGACCCAAATTTTTAAAATAATTATTTGGACCGATAGGTCAAAATTTAGTAGAGAAGGAATCATTAATAGGAAAATTGGCATTATTGGGCAGAACAAAATCCTCGGATGGTGCGCGAAGGTAACTTTCAAGACACATTTAGTTTTAATGTTTTTGTTTAATTATGGATAATCGTGTTTGTTTTGAAGTGTATGACGAAATTTAAATTTTCGCAAATATTTAGAAATGCTTAGAGTGGTTTCAAATTTTTGGAAAATTTACCCCTAAATCTTCTAAATTCATGTTGGTACCAAATGTATGGTGCTCCAGCTCATTCAATGCATGAGGTTTATCAAGAATTATCCCATATGTTCGAAGATCGTTGGTTTGCACGCAATGGTCCATCTCTATGGCCTCCCAGATCACCTAACCTAACACCTATGAATTTTTTTTATGGGGGTATGTCAAGACTAAAGTCTATTCAAGGCCAGCCATAACAGAGATGAATTATTACATCGGATTCGAACTGCCTTCGCTGAAGTACATGTGCAAATGGTTCAAAATCCACAATAGCTGAAGTTAACAGAAGAGTTTTATTGTGCTTAGAAAACCACGGACGGCATATCGAACAGTTGCTAAATTAATAATTAAATTAATTTGCTTCTATTTTTGCAATGTAATTTTATTTAGAGGCCATAAATGTAGATATCTCTCGTTAAGTAAACGGCAAGTTCTTTCAATAAACTTCTAACATCCTCCATGAATAAAAATAAATTTAGTATGTCTTCATTCGAATATTCTTGGTGGATTTCCATATCGTGTATAATGTGTCACGTCGACGTTTACAAGTTTGATAACCCAAATTTTGTTACTATAAGTTTCATTTTCAATCATTGACAAGCGTTTGAAAACAATACTCAAAACCAATTTTTCTCAAAAAAAATAAGAATATCTCAAAAACTATTGATTTTTCATATAGGTTGTGCTACATGAAAGTAACTCAGATTTTAGCGTAGAATCCAAATATACAAAAAAATATATCATTCAATTTAAAATAAGAAAGTTGGTAGCCACTTCCGGTGTAACCGGAAGTTCTAGAAGAGCTGAAATATTTTAATTTAATAGAACTTTTCAAGTATTCTAAATTTTTAAACAAATATTTCAACGGAAAGTCCATAAACTTCTAATGAACGGGTTAGCTGAATCACAAGTTTGATATACATATATTATCCACTGTTCCTCTTCCTCTCCTAAAACTCATTTGCCAATCCGGTATCAACTTCTTGTCCTCTACTTCTTTCTCTAACCTTTTTATTATTATTTCACTGTAAATCTTATATCCGACATTCAGAAGGCTAACTCCTTTGTAATTTTTTCTTCTTTCCTATCTCCTCTTTTTGTATATTGGGCATATTATGGCTTCTCTCCATTTTTTGGTAACCCTCCTCCTTTCCATATTTTTTCAAATACTCCTCTTAATCTTTCTCTCATCTTTTCACCTGTGTATTTCCACTGCTCCCCTGTGTTCCATCTGTGCCACCAGCCTTTTCTTTTTAATCTTATTTATCGTTTCTTCCATCTCTTTCCTTTTCAATCCCTTCTTCTCTTACTTTCT
Source organism: Abscondita cerata (assembly GCA_030710515.1). Lineage (NCBI taxonomy): Eukaryota > Metazoa > Arthropoda > Insecta > Coleoptera > Lampyridae > Abscondita > Abscondita cerata. The sequence continues at coordinate 108,274 of JALBCR010000889.1, read as the reverse complement.
TATTTTGCCTATTAATTTCTGTTTCTTTTGATTCTATGATTCAACTTCCAAACTTGTACTTTGTTTCTTATTTCCTCGATCTCCCATTCTAACTTCATTTTAAATTCTTCTTTTCTTTTCTGCATTCTTCTTTAAATTTCATCTTAATTTTTTGTATTCTTCAATTGCCATTTTCCCTTTTTTCTATTTTCTTTACCTCTCCTCATTCCCTTCTTTGCTTTCTGGCACTCTGCATTCCACCATTCATTTTTTCCCTAAATTTCCTGTTCTCACTCTATACTTTCTCTTTTCTGTTGCTTCCTCCACTTCTTTTATTATCTTGTTTATCTCCTCCTCTATTCCTCCTTCTGAACTTTGTCCTTCCTTCATATTTTCCTTGTATCTTTCTATATTTTCCTTCGTCCATACTTTCATCTCTCTCCCTCCTCTCTTTTTTCTTCTTTTTCATTTTCTTCTCCCACCAAGGTCACTTCTAACGGTTGATGATCAGAATCTAAACTTTCACCAATTTTGAACTTTACTATGTCTTTCATACTTCTTTCATTTGTGATTACATAGTCTATTACCGACCCTCCTCTTCCTCCAATAAACGTGTATTCCCCTTTCCCTCCTTTCTCCATGTTTTCATTTAATATTGTCCTCTACGAGTCAACTGCCCAGTTTTGCAACCTCTTGCAGATTTGGATATTTTCCTTATGAACCTCCAGTTCGTTTTAGTTGGAATATACTGTATGGAGATTATGACATTCTTTTCCAAGAGCGAAATAAGTGAAGCCAAATAAAAAATCTTACTTATGGTCTCACTTCCCAGCCCGTGGCTTTAACGGAAAAAAGAGGAATGCATGGACACTATGTAATATCGCCCAAAGAATTATCTAGAAACATGCTGACAAAGTTTCTATCATGCCCTTAAAGCGCTATACAATTTACTTTGCTGTAAAGTTTGGGGTTTATTGTTCGGAAGATCTTCCTATAGTGACCGTTAATAGTAAACTTAACCTTTAGTTAACGACTTTTTAGGTGATTCAGAGATTAGTCGAATAGATTTGTATCAGTTGCTAAAACTTCCATGCAGATGTTTTCAATGACTGGGAATAATAGAAAACTCTTTTATGCACATTCCTTTTTTCCCTACAATAACCTGTTATGGTAAAGATGCTGATTTGTACAAACGGGTAAACGTTTAATGTGAAAGATGTTATTCTTTCTTGAAAATTGGCAAATTTGTGTTAAGGATTGGTACCAGCATGAAAAATTGTATGACGTCAAAAATTTCTGTCAAAAATCACATGTTGTGCTAAGTTCTTTTAATGTCATAATCTCGTCTTACAAAATAATGCACTGTTATTTGGTCAAGAAAAATGTCTTGATGCTATGGTGCTGAGTATTGATAATTTAATATATTTCTTTAATTAATTTGTTTTAATTAAGCAGTTATTCATGTCTTTTGATGTATACAGCCTAGTTTAAAACTAGATAGGCTCACAAGTCCAATTTGAACGTAAACCTACCAAGGTTTTTCAAAAAATAAGTGCCTAATGAAATATTATATTTTTTCTCGTATCTCCACTTAGAAAATAGATATTGAGATGCGGTTTTACCATTTTTTACTCAATTTCATGCTTTTTCATGTAAATAATTTAAAAGTATAGCATTGCATTTGAAAATTCCCAAAAAAAAACAGAATAAAACGATAATATAATATTTCATTAGGCATTAAATTGACTTTCAAATGATATTAAAAAATTGTTAAAATCCTTAAAGCGGTACAAAACTTATGACTGTTTTACCTAGTCAGCTTTCCCAGTCACTCTTACCAGTTATTTGATAAGATAGAAGAAAAAGCATTGAAGCAAATTTACATAAAATAATCTGAGGATTACGAATATTTAAATTTTATGGTACCATTACCATGCATTTATTATAAAAAATGTCGTTTTTGTAGTATTATTGTGAACTACGCCCTCTATCGGTGGAGTAGGAAACTTAAAAATGTTTTCCAGCAGTTTCTCATAAGCGACTTTATTATATGGATTTCTTTCCCTAAGTTGCACGATATATAGTTTGTAAGATACAGCCGGTGGCCTCTCTTAATCAGACACATGGTACAATGATGGGTCCTTTTATTTTCCAAATTTCCATAATTCTCCAAAGAATAATGTAGTCGAAATCACTTTCTAGTCCTAGTCCTTTAAAATAGTCAACAGCTGAACCTTATAGTAAAAGTTACCAAAATAAATATTGTTATAACTGATTTTTTAGACACTATGACAACATTTTAATTAAATAATATCACCCAAATTACTTTGTATAATTAAATCTTACCAACAATTATATATTCAATGATCTTACTTAGGAAATTACTAAGTAAAGTAAAATTGATGAAAACTCCCGCATTCTGGTTTACGATCTAATAAACACAATGTGTATATGTCATATAAAAACTGATTTTGTGTCTCCACTTTCAATCTTCCTTAGAAACACTCAGTGCAAGGACAGGTTTTTTTAATAATGCAACAGTTGCATATAGTAGGAACAGGAATAAGTTATCAAAATAAATGTAGACTGATTTCTAAATTATACTAGACTATTTCAATTAAAAAAATAAATAACGTTTAAACAATTACATCCATCCAACAAAATTCAAACTATTACGGCCTTAGAATTATTGCCGGCTGCCGCCATTGTAAAATTTGAAAAGTAAGCTAACAGGTTATCCAACCACAAATCCCTAGACAAATTCAATGTAAGTACCAACCTATAATTGGTATAAGTTTAATTACGCCTACTATGTAGGCAACGCAAATTACAATAGAATGCAGAACTTTATAATTTAAGTTCAAATGTCCTTCATTTATTTCACAATTTATAAAATTCAAAAGTATTGTATGTAATTATCAGTTTTTTTCTCATACCTTTGCAAAACATCATGTATGTCTCAAATTTTTGGTTACCAGACCTAGTCGTCAAGATCTTTCCAAACCACAATAAAAAGACTCACACGACGCATTCGTTTCTAGTGTTTACTTCCTCAACACAAACGTTGATTGAAATATTGGTAAAGATAGTCAACCTTACGGGATTATGCGACCCCGAAATTTGTTCTAAACATCAGAGGTCGGTAGTTTCGCTTTGTGCTAAGAAAATACGTCAATTGTATTGTAGAATTTACAGAACAGTATTGCCGATAAATGTGAAATAGAAAACTGTAATTTTGCTGATAGTTTATGCTAAGGCACGACATTGTTGCCAATGCATCATGCCGTTGATTGAAATATTGGTGCATTGAGTCAATGTTGACAAACAAACAAAACATGCGTTCTACAATATACAAGAATTTATTGATTTTTGTCGACGTACTAATTAAATGTGTGTCCTTTGTTATATATTTTTTCTATTGTCTGTTAATTGTTCAATGTAATAATATTTATTTGTATCTTTCTTACGTAAGGTTATAACAATGGTTATACCATCATGACAAACACATATATGTACAAAGATTGTATACATACACATGTGAATAAAGTTTATTATTATGAAAAAAAACCTGCAGATTTAAAAGTATTAATTTCGTAAAGAAATCGTTGAAAAACGTTCTCCCAAAAAAACAATTTCTTTAAATACTTTTGAAAATTCCATACTCATATATTTATTACATTAACATCGTTTATCCGTTGAAAATGTTTTAAAATCTATTAGGCTTACGCAAGTAAATTTCTAAATTTTGGTCATTGAAATTAAAATTTTTAACATAGAAACGCTATCCCTTTTTATGTTGGAACGAATGTTGAATTTTCTTATATTACAATCTAACGTACTCAACTGTTTGCATCTAAACAATATTATAACAAGCCTACTCATTTACTAAAGGTGTTGCTAAAAGTATGCAATTGTAGAATTTCTGACTAAGCCGATAAGGAATGTGACTCATAAACGATAATCCGGAAGACTCCTCGTAATACATTTGTTTCAATATCAACTTTAGGTGTACTTATATTTTTAAGATATGATAAACGCATTAAAGAAGCATCTATGCAAAGCTTAATGATTATCTGTTTATTTGTTACAATGAAAATATTACAATCAAGATTGGTTTTTAAGTATGTATTTCCTGAGCTTATGGTTTATTGGAAAAAATTAAACTCCGTATAAAAAAATGTCTCAACAACAGTGTGAATTCATGGTTCAGAGAATGCGACACTCATAAACTGTTAATTATCGATCAGTTGGTTAAAATAAAACTATATCGAACCTCAAAGTGGGAGGCTAATAAACATATTTCTAATAGCTATAATTACAGTGATGTCACAAAACCACACCGTAAAATAAGAATATTATCTGCATAAATAAGTGTAAATGTTTGGATATGTTTTATGTATAGCATTGTATTAGGTACGTTATTATTTATGTGTAAATTGTTTGTAAATTATTACTATTATTTTAGATCAGTTGGAATTGTAATTTTTGAAACAATGTTTATAATTAATGAGCTATTTTACTTTAATTAAACTATTTTAATTCGAAACCATGATATTTTGATACAGTTTCAAAGAGTAAAATCCTAACTTTTATCTCTACTAACAGATAACAAAGTGTCACTTTTCGTAAATTATTTTTTCCTTCGGGAAAAAAGTGAGTACTATTTTTAACACCAAATTTCCCTCAATAATTTTCTAATTCTATTGTAATATGATTTTTCAATATTAAATCGTCATTTATTTCGTCACAGAAAAGAATAGTGTATTATACACGTATTATCCGCACCGCGTCGGGAGACAACACACCTCAAGCTAAAATCTAGTACTTTTATTTTTAGAAGTAATAGGAATAGGTTTTATTACCAAGTGAATTTAAATTTGAAGGTCTAGTGGAACCCACTTTCCCTAAAAAAACACGGTAACTTGTTGCCTTTTGAATTGAAAAATTTGAAAACCAATTTTTATTTAAAATCCTTTTCAACTGAACACGTAAAAACAAGTAGATACAAAAACCAATAATTTTGCGTTTCTGAACTCTAGTGGTATTTCTCCCAGTATGTTCTACTTTATTCCTAACGAAGTTATTAAATGACAAACAAATGTCAACATTATTATTTGCAAGTTAAAAATAAAGTGCAAGCATAATTTGTAAAATAATTGTTTCTTATTTATCTAACACCGACCAAACCAAACTGTTTTAACAAATAACGCTTCGCATGTATTTTAGTAAATTATTAAAAAAACATTGTCATTAAAATCCAAGATATGTATCATCAATGGTATTATTCATAAATGAAAAATTCGTCACTTTTAATTACTAGTTAATACGTTTACTAAATATTTGAAAACGTTGCAACATTGTATTGACAAAAGTAAATTTTACGGATTGTATGTTGCGCCATTTTTACAACGGTGGAATAAATTGAACTATTCTATTTCAAGAATCGTACACATTATAACTTAGCGCTTCAGTACAGGTGAAAAAAGTAAACAAAAACGCAACCCAACATGCATATGTGAATTGCATCCGTGATACAAGCAAATACAAGCGGTTGACTATCTTTACCAATATTTCAATCAACGACACAAACCAATCTATCACACACTCTTCGCTACCACTTCACACACTATTATAGGTTTATACTGCTCATTTGAGACACCGTTTATTACACTTACATAATGATTATATTGACATTACAAATTAATTAAATAAAAACTTGAAAAATTACTCACCCCATTCTCTACCTCAAAATGCTACATACGAGGAGGTGTTGAAAAGTTCCTGGCTTTACTACTAATCACGTAAATGAAACTCGTATAAACAATACCACAGCCTATTTAACTATTTAGTAGCGCGCATGCGCAGTAATAGATGCGTATGTGGGAGAGTTTTCATTCCACGTAGTAACAAAGCAAAGATGGCGGCACTTACACCAATGTTTTATAAAACTGAGCAACGCGCCGTGTTGAAATTCCTGTTCCTACAAGCGAAAGGAGTAAAAAAGAAATTGAAGAAATGGTTGAAGTGTTGTGGGATAACTGTTCAAGCTACTCGACACTAAAAACATATCTCTCTTGGACAAATTGAAGGAGGCGTTGTAGCAGAAACGCCGAGGGAAGTTGACTCGCGGGGTCTTGTTTTTGCAGGATAATGCGCCTTCCCATACCGCCTACCGCACCCTAGCGAAAATCGACCAAATTGGCTTTGAATTGTTGAACCACCCGCCGTATTCCCCTGATCTGGCCCCATCAGACTATCACCTCTTTCCACAACTGAAGAAACACCTGAGGGGCACCAAGTTTGATTCTAATGAGGAAGTCATCGCAGCTACGGAGGCGTTTTTCGAGGGGCAACCGTCCCAATTTTATTTGGACGGGTTACGAAAACTGGAGAAGCGTTGTACTAAGTGTGTTAGCTTGTTTGGGGAGTACGTTGAATAAAACGTGTACCATATTTCGCTAGCACGTTTCTTTCTGTGTAAAGCCAGGAACTTTTCAGCATCCCCGCGTACTACTCGACATTTAAAATTATTTCTACATTACCCGAAGAAACTTCTAAACTTGATGTTGCTGTTGTTGTTAATTTGCCCATTCTTCGTTTTAAAATAAAAGTCATCTTAATTAAATTTTTGTTTCAAAAATCCTAAAATTGGAAAAATTATGAACATGTAAAGCAATTCCCAGAGACTTTTTACATGTTTACTTTCCACCTTACTTAATTATACTCAGTATTATGTACAATGATGGGTCCTTTTCATAATGTAGTAATTTGAAATATTTCCATAATTCTTCAAAGAATAATGTAGTCGAAATCACTTTCTGATCCTACTCCTACTACATCTGAACTATATAGTATAAAAGTTACCAAAATAAATATTATTATAAGTGATTTTTAGAAAGTATGTCAACATTTTAATTAAATAATATTGCCCAAATTACTTTATATACTTAAACCTTACTAAGGAAATTGAAATAATCTCAGGAAATAACTGTAATGGCAGCCTGCCGCTATTATTTGAAAAAAAACGATGCTAACACGTTATCCAACATAAAATACCTCTTGTAACCAACCTAAACGTTAATAAGTCTAGTTCTATGCAACCCAAATTACAGAAAAGTAATTATACTAGAAGCTACAATTTTTTGGAACCAAATTGTGATTTAACTCAATAAATTTGCGCTGATTGAAAAAAATTAGCGTTTCGTACTTTCTAAAGCAAGCTAAAATAATCATCATCAAAAAAATTTAACCTGGCTCACAATTACAATCTAAAAAGGTATCCCATGAAAGTTGTGTTGCTTTCCTTTAGACAACAGCAAGGTTTTAATCATTTATACCCCATAGCTTTTATCACTTTAAACTTTTCCAATTGTGACACAAATTTTTTATTTCGATAAAGATTGTTCTTCTCATTCAAAAACGTCGGTCATAATAAGAACCATATGGTTTTATAGGTATTAAAAAGTTATAAATCGTAACTTTGCACACACCCTTATGTAGTTAACAAAGTTTTGTTTAATTATTGTCCTACAGTAATCTAATATCCCAAAGTAGCATATTAACAACTTCACTATTATGTTACCCGTACAAAAGCAATACCCAATTAATAACTTCAATGTTACAGTCTTCGAAATCCAGCGTCGATGATTTATGAAATTTAAGTGTAATACAATTGAAAATCGACAACCATTCGATTGCATTGATTTAATATCATTACTTTATTAGAATAATTGCGCAGTAAAGACATTAAATAAGAATTTGGTTTTTGAACCACCATTTAAATTCAAACTAATGCAATTGCAACTATGGGGTTGCCGTCTCAACCCCATCGCAATCAACACGAATTCTACATCAGCATATTGCGAAGTAAAACGCGGAATTCAAACAAACTATTGCAATTAAGGAAATGCTGACAATCGGAAGCATTTCTTAACGACCTTGCTTACAAAGCAAACAAACCCACTTTGTACATATAAAACGAAGTAGGTACGATAACAGAAGTCAGTCAAGAAGTCAGAGCCGCAGTAACAGTGAAAAAGCAGCAGTCGATAAGTCATGGCTGAACAGCCAAGAAGTTACAGTCAATAAGTAACAGTCAATAACTTGCAGTCAGAGTTCCATCAGCATCAGTTGAAGTATTGGCCCGAGTACAAGTTTGTCAGTTCAGTTCAATCCGGCGCGTCGCTAACCCGGTCAGCGATCTTCAGCTCGACATACGATACCACGGTATCAGTTATCACTGACGCAGCGCATAGTACGCGACTTACTATGTTCCTGACCTACACCGCTTTCATTCATTATTGTAAATAGTGCAGCTCGATTACGGTATGTGCAAATAATAAACGCTAGTAAAAACCGACTCGATTCCAAATTCTTTCTCTGGTTCGACCCGACGTCTAGAGTATACACCCTAAACGCCACACAACTAACAGATGGCAAAATCTCTATTACCCAAAATAAACATAGGCGTACAGTTTTTCCTTTTTTATTAAATCAAAATTGGAGAAACAACTTAAATAATAATAGTAATAATGATAATAATAATAATAATAATAAAAGACCACCATCCTAAGTCTGCTATAGAACGATTAACACTAAAAAGAAAGGATGGAGGAAGTGGTATAATAGACATTGTCAACTTACAGAATAGGAGCGTCACAAACCTGAGACAATATTTCTATCAGAAAAAAGAACAATCGGCATACTATAAAGCAATCACAGAGGCAGATAAATACACAACACTACAATTAAGTAACACCGAAAAAGAGAAAACAATCTACATAGATGAACAGAAAATCACAAAATCGAAACAAAAAGCCCTACATGGAAGGTACCCCATGAGGTAAGCCAACAAACGCTACAAAAGTAGCGTCTTACAACTGGCTAATTCATGAGGATCTGTGATCCGGAAACGGAAGGTTTTATGTTAGCCATACAAGATCAAGTGATTAAAACAAATAACTATAAGAAATATATTCTAAAAGAGAACATCGTTACAGACCTCTGTAGAAAAAAAAAAAAAAAAAAAAAAAAAAAAAAAAAAAAAAAAAAAAAAAAAAAAAAAAAAAAAAAAAAAAAAAAAAAAAAAAAAAAAAAAAAAAAAAAAAAAAAAAAAAAAAAAATTAAAAAAAAAAAAATTAAAATTAAATAAAAAAAAAAAAAATAATTAAAAAATAAAAAAAAAATAAAATTAAAATTTAATTAAAATTTTTAAAAAAAAAAAAAAAATAAATTAATTTTAAATAAAATATACACACAAAATAAAAAAAAAAAAAAAAAAAAAAAAAATAAAAAAAAAAATAAAATATAAATAAAAAAATAAAATAATATTCATATTATAAAAATATATAAAAATAAAAAAAAAAAAAATATATTTTAAAATAAAATAAAAAAAAAAAAAATATACTTAAACAAAAAAAATAATATATTAATAAAAATAAATAAAAAAAAAAAAAAAAATCCAAAAAAAAAAAAAAAAAAAAAACAAAAAAAAAAAATTAAAAAAATAAATTTTTAAAAAAAAAAATTAAAAAAAAAAAAAAATATAATATAATAATTTTTTTCAAATAAATATACATAAAAATAAAAAAAAAAAACTTAATTCAATTTATTTGTCTTATTACATTGACAAATGATTCGACTTTTTTTACTTACTAATTTACAATTCTTAAAACTAACAAAACAGACAGAAAAACAAAAAAAAATAATAATAACTCTCCCTAATTCTTTTCTTCATTCTGTTCTCATCATATCCCTTTCTCTTTCTTTTATCCATTTTCTTTTTTCCATCACATTCTTCATCCATTCAATACCCTCCCCTTTCTCTCCCAGCAACACTCTTCTCCCTCTTTCCTCCGCTCTTATTTCACTGCACTCTTTCAAATGCTCTATATTTTCCCATCCCTCCCTACACATTCTACACCTCCTATCTTCGTCCTTCCACCAGTACTTATTTTCGTTTTCCTCATTCCCAACTCTGAATCTTGCGATTAACCTCTTATCTATCAATCCAATTCTTTCAGTTATGTACTTTGGTTTTCCTTCTACTATTAACTGTTCATACTTCGTGTTATATTTCCCTTCTCTAATTTTCGCTCTTCTTTCCTGTGCCTGTGTATCCATGTCTCTCCGTACTATTTCTCCTTCCATACTTCTTCCTCCATCTCTTATCTTCTTTATTTCCTCTCTTGCATATCCTCCTCTTTCGTAATATCTTTTTCTCCCATCTTCACCAAATTTTATTGTTTGCGCCTCTATCTCCTTCCAACACTCATACAATATCTTATTTTCTCTCTTGTTTTCCATCTTTTCTTCATACCTTATTGCCCTTTTTCCTGTCTTTATCCTTATTTTTTCCAGTTTCAGTTCCTCTTCAATTATGTAACCTGGTGTTTCCTTCTCCAATCCTAGTGTCCACTTCCAATACTTTTCCTGTATTTTCTCTAGCTTCTCCCACTCTCTCCATCCCCACACTTCCGCTCCATACATCAACACACTTTTCACTATTCTTTCAAACATCCACCTTCTTTTTTCTAAGTCTTTTCCAAATACTCTTTCTCCTATACCCCATACCTCCCTTATAATTTTATTTCCCTTCTGCTCTAGCTCCTTAATCTGTTCATCATCCTTATTATCGTACCTCACCGTATATCCTAGGTATTTATACTTATCCACCATCTCTATTTCTTCCTCCCCCCACTTCCATTCCACTTTCTTCGGTCTACCTTTTTTCTTCTTAAATTCCATAATTTTTGTTTTTTCTACATTTACTTCTAATTTTATTTTTTTAAAGTGTCTGTTCATCACCTTTATCATTTCTTTCATCTCCTTCTCTGTTTTTGCTACGGCCACCATGTCATCTGCGTAGGCTAAAACCCACACTTTTCTTCCTCCCACCACAATTCCTCCTACCTGTTGCCCTTTAATTTCTTCCTCTAAATTTCTCAAATACAAAGAAAATAAACAAGGACTCAGTGGACATCCCTGTCTTAGTCCTTTTTCTATCCAAAACTCTCTTCCCAGCTTTCCCCCTACTCTCGTTCTGCACCTTGTTTCTGTATATATTTCTTTTATCGCGTCTATTAAATATTCATTTATACCAGCCTCTTCCATGTTTTTCCACAATAATTCCCTTTCTACCTTATCAAAGGCTGACCTCAAATCTACAAATATTGCCAACATTTTTCCTGTTTTTTTCTTTCCTATTTCTTTATTAATAATATGCTTATATATATATATATATATATATAGTCTACTGTTCCTCTTTTTCTCCTAAAACCCATTTGCCAATCCGGTAACAATTTTTTTTCTTCTACTTCTTTTTCTAGCCGTTTTCTTATTATTTCGCTGTAGATCTTATAGCCGACATTCAGAAGGCTAACTCCTCTGTAATTTCTTTCTTCTTTCTTACTTCCTCCTTTGTATATTGGACATACTATAGCTTCTCTCCATTTTTCTGGTAACCCCCTCCTTTCCATATTTTTTCAAATATTCCTCTTAGTCGCTCCCTCATTTTCTCCCCGGTATATCTCCACTGCTCCCCCTGTGTCCCGTCAGTGCCTCCAGCTTTTCCCTTTTTAATTTTATTTATCGCTTCTTCCATCTCCTCCTTTTCAATTCCTCCTTCTCTTATTTTTTATTTTGCTCCTTATCTGGTGTTTCTCTTGATTTTTTGTCTGTTCCCTCTAATAGATTTTTACAATGTTGCTCCCATTTTTCTCCTTCTATTTTTGTTTCTGTCCTTTTTTCTTTCTGTCTTCTATTTCTTATGAACTTCCAAACTTGTCCTTCGTTTCTTATTTCCTCAATCTCTTTTTCTAACCTGATTTTATATTCCTTTTTTGTTTCTCTACATTCTTCTTTGAATTTTAACCTAATCTTTTTATATTCTTCAATTTCTATTTTTCCTTTTTTCCATTTTCTTTTCCCTCTTCTCATTTCTTTCTTTGCTTTCTGGCACTCTCCATTCCACCATTCATTTTGTTTTCCTAATTTTTTGTACTCACTCTATATTTTTTCTTTTCTGTTGCTTCCTCCATTTGTTTCAGTATCGTGTTTATCTCCTCCTCTATTCCTTCCTCTGAGCATTGTTCTTTCTCCATCTTTTCCTTGTACCTTTCTATGCTTTCTTCCGTCCATACTTTCTTTTCTCTCCACTCTTCTTCCTCCTTTTCTATATATTCTTCCCCCTGTCCCGTCAAGACTACTTCTAACGGTTGGTGGTCCGAATCCTCACTTTCACCAATTTTAAACTCTTCTATGTCTTCCATACTTTTCTCATTTGCAATTACATAGTCTATTACCGACTCTCCTCTTCCTCCAATAAACGTGTATTCCCCATTTCCACCATCCTCCATGTTTCCGTTTAATACCGTCCATCCTTTTTCCTCGCAAAATTCTATCAATTTTCTTCCTTGCCCATTTATTGTTTTATCCATTGATACTCTTTTTTTTACCTTTCCATTTACCATTACACCTCCTTCCTCACCTATCCTTGCATTGAAGTCACCTCCTAATATTAGTTTTCCTTCATCTCTCTCTTTGATTACTTTATCTATTTTTTCCTTTGTCGTTTCCATTTCTTTTCCATAAATTGTTATTATTTCATACCTTTTTCCTTCTTCTGTTTCTATATTGGTTTTCATCAACCCCATTACCTTTTCCTCTCTCCGGTCTTTTTCTTTTTTCCATTCTTTTCTCACCCCTGTTATTATTCCTCCTTTTGCCCTTCCTTTCTTCTCTGTTCTTTCCGCAAACTGTATGTCCCATATGAATTCTTCAGGCATCTTGTCTTCCCACTCTTTCCAATCTTTCTCCTCCATCCAGGTTTCTAACAGCCCCACCATTTTAAATTCCCTAACATATCTCCAAAATTCCCTTCCTTTGTTTTTTATTCCTGCCACATTCCAAAATAATATCCTGTTTTTTCCTTGTCCCTTTTTACTCCCACCCATATTTTTTATTCCTCCCTCTTTTTCCCCTCTACCCTCCCCTTTCCTAGTTTTTTGCTGTCCACTTTCCCACTTTTCCTTCCTTGTCTATCCATCTTCGTTCCTCTCCTTCCACCCACATTTTCAGGAATCCTACTTTCACATTTTTTCCTTCCCTTTGTATACTTTTTGCCTCGTCCCTTATCTTTGTTTGTATATCTCTTTCTTTTTTGTCATATCGTCGTCAATATAGATTTTTGTACCTCGCAGCTTCTTTTTATTCCGTATTATTTGTAATTTTTCTTCTACACTTCCTACCTTTATCAATATTATTCCCTTCTTTATCTCTGTAGCTTCTTCCACTTTTTCTTCCAACCCCATTCTACTTCTTAGCATTTCCTGAACTTGAATTTTTATTTCTTGTTTGTTTCCATTTACTTCCAACCCTTTTACTACCAAATTCTTCCTCCTCTTTTCTTTCTCCATATTTTCCAGTTTTCTTTCTAAGTTTTCAACCTTTTCCTCTAGTTTCTTGCACTTGTTTTCCCATTTCTCATTCATCATCTTCATTTCCGCTCTTAACTCTTTTATTTCCTCATTCGTTCTTTCTTGGTTTGTTTTTATTGATTTAATTTCTTTTAGCATCTCTAGACATAGATCTCGTATTTCCTCTCCTTCTTGCCTTCTTGCCGACATTTTCCTATTTGACTCCTACGTCTGTTTAATGTTCCACTTATTTCTTTAATTTACTAATTAATTCAATACACTCAATCTCAATTATTATGCACGTTTAATTCTCAGTTCTTTTATTTTCTATCTATATCTGTAGCCCGCACTTGTGTCGTTATCTAGTCGGAAACTCCGGCTTCACTTTCACGTTCTTATCTTCCTATCCCGTAACTCGCTTTTAATATTAAATTCTATAATAATGTTTATTTACAATAACCAACTTAAATTTTTAAACCAAACGGCGTATTTACAAAAAAAACTAAAAATCACACAATATATTTCACTAATTAGTTCTATTATTGCACTCAATTCACTTCTTTCCGCTTACTTTACGACGATTTTACAACCTTTCTCCTTCACTGCTAACAGTCGAATCAAAAAAAAAAAAACAAAAAAAAAAAAAAAAAAAAAAAAAGAGAAATTTTTAATTTTGAACCCAAAAAAATAAAAAAAAAAACCCCAAAAAACTCTGGTTAAATGTTTTTTTCAAAAAAAAAATAAAAAATAAAAAGTAAAGAGGATGGGAACGGAAATAGGGGGGGGGTTTAAGGGTAGTGGTGAAGTTTTTGTTGCAGGGAAAGGGGGTTGAGGAGGGGTTGGAAAAAATTTTATGAAAGTTTTTAGTTAAGGGGGTTGTGAAAATTTTTTGGGAACAATATTTGGAAATGGATAGAGGTGGTGAAGGGTGCTTTAAAATATAGTCCCCGTATTAATACCAAAAACTCCGTTTTTGTGGTTTTTTAAATAAGAACTTTTTTTTTTTAAATTTCATCCATAAATTAGTTTTTTAAAAGAAGTGAATTCATAATCAATAATTTTTTTTTAAATTTTTTTATGAAATAAAAATTTGAAAAAAAAATTAATAAAAAATAAAAATAAAAAAAAAAAAAATAATTTTTTAAAATAAAAAAAAGTTTTAAATAGAAATTTAAATAATGGATCATTCCTTTTTTTTTTAATAAATTTTAATTTTTTTTTATTGGTTTATTGTACTCCCCGTCGTACTTCCTCTAAATAAAACAATTCTTTTTTTTTGGTGCCCCGGGGGTTTTTTTAATATCCTTGCTAAAAATTATTTTTTAATTAATTTTTTTTTTTTTTTTTATTTTTTAATTTTTTTTTAATTTAAATTTTTTTTGTTTTTTTTAAGAGACTGCAATTTTAGTCTTTTAGACTATTATTGCTAAATGGTTTAAATAAATAAATAAAGGGAGAATAACCCGCCTATTTTAGACCCACGCATTTAAAACTTAAACGGCGTCATTAACATCATTGTGAACATTGAAACGTTTACATTAGCCTTGACATCATTAACATTGGCATTGCAATAGTACGTAACATCCTGTACATATAAGAAGAATTAATATGTAGTGTGGGTTGCATACACATTAGGACTAACCTAATTTTATTATAACCATCAATTTAATTTTAATGATTACAAAATTATTAAACTGCCTAATTATTCATTAACTGAATATTATGTTCATGTCACATATATATCAAACTTTTGTTGACTTTAGTCAGTCTTCTTGTCACTTACAAATGTCATAAATTCTTTGTGCACAATCCAAATTTTTAGTAACATGCCTCAAATAGAATGAATATAATTAAATCTACCACAAAAACCTTTTGGATCACCCCAATTTTCATCAATAGCAGACAGTTAAGTTGCAACAACTAATTTTAAGGTTATTTACAACTGCCTCTTTTAGACTATTACATAAAACACATTATGAAGTTTTAGGGCTCTCTAAAGATTGTACCACCAAGGAAGTAAAAAATGCGTATATAAACTTATCAAAGAAGGTAAATTGGTTATTTACCGACAAATATGTACAGTTCTACACTAATGTGTTACAGTTTCATCCTGATAATAATAAAGACGAACAGTCTCAAGCAAATTTTGTTAGAATTTCTGAGGCATATAAGGTATTAAGTAAACCGGAGACAAGAAGTTCTTATGATTGGCAATTGACTCAACCGATTCGAGAGAGACCATCACCTCAAGCCAGATATCCAAACAGAGGATTGTATGTCACCTTTTATTAGATCTATATACAGTGTGTCTACTTAAGTTGGAACAATTTGGAAACAAATTCTTATTTTGGGTTTTGAAAAAAAGTTATTCTGCATGGTGCAAAACTCAAAATTCAACCATCAGATATTAATTTTTTTAAACCGTATACAAAGTGTCAAAAAATATGAATTATGCTCAAGAGTAAAGTACCATTATTTTTTGCAATACACAAGAATGTTATAATGAAAAGTTGTTTTGAATTAAAAGTTATATTCAAATATGAATTTAGCATGAAAAATTAAGGTTTGGTGATTTACTAATCATTCTGGCTTGATACATTTAACGTAATCTAGGATGCACTGGCATGAATTTGCCACTGAATGTCAGAGTGTAACGGACAGTAATAAAAGAGTTTGAGACAAGAACAATAAAATGTTTACAAAGAAAAGGTGGATATGTCAAAGCTTAAGTAAAATTAAATTTAATTATGTTGGTTCCTGTATTACATATGTTATGTTTGTTTACTAAGTATTCCTTGTACGGATTTTCCTATTTCTAAAATAAATGATAATTATGCATTCATTACGTATTTAAATCACAAGATTGTTCAAAACATTAATAAATGCAAAAGTTATTATATTTTTAACAGATAAAAATGATAAATTCAGTATTGAATTTTATAACTGCAAATATTTATAATGAAAATATAAATAATCACCAAACCTGATTTTTCATGCTAAATGGCTGTAATTTCATATTTGGATGTAACTTTAATTTCAAAACAACTTTTATTACATTACATTCTATGAATTGTGAAAAATAATGTTACTTTACTCTTGAGCAAAATTCATGTTTTTTTTGACAAACCTCTTATACGGCTTAAAAAAAATGGAACCTGATGGTTGCACCTTAAGTTTTGGACAAAGCAGAATTTTTGATCAAGAATAACTTTTTCTAAAACCGATAATAAAAGTTTTTATGTGATTTCAGTTTTTCTTGGTCTTCCCCTTTTTCTACTTATTATTCTCGTCTTCAAATCTGCTTTACTGGTGATTTTTCGTTTATTCTACATGACCCCATCGTCACAGTTGCTTCTCTATACAGGGTGATTTTTGTAAAGCGGTCATTAGAAAATTTTTTATTTGCGATTGTAGAAAAAATCGGAGAAAATTAATGCCGACGTTATCGACGATTCCGAATCTAAGTAAAATATTTTCAATATGGCGGCACTTCCGGAAATTCTGGAAATCGATGTCAACTTTGTTAATTTAAATAGCAACCTCGCATTTTCAATTTTTTTATCGCTATGTAAATTTTTCCTCAATGTTTTGCAAATGCAACGGTGTATTTAATAATTAATTTACTCTACAACCATTCAAGATAAATCATAAATTTTTTTTGGTGTTTCTCCAAAGTTCAAAAATTTTTTAAGCTAGCGCACACGTTTCTACGATGCTCCTACCGCCTACTATGATTTTTTAAAAAATCGTAATGAGAAAGGAGACCATGTAACATCTACATAATCATCTACCCAATCATAAAATATGTTCGAAATGTGCACCATTTTGGTTTGAACATTCCAAAATTCGATCGTATACGGCTCTACTGGTGGCATTTCTTACTTCATTCCTATCAAACCCATTCATAACTATCGTTATTTTTAATCGCAGGTCTTCCAGGTTTGCGGGTGAGGTTTCATAAACTAGATCTTTCACTCTCCCCCATAAATAAAAATCAATAGGTGTAAGATCTTGGAGGCCAAAGCCAAGGACCCTTATTACCCTTATGATTCTGCTATGAAATAAATTTTCCAATTTCGAATCTATAATACGTGATGAATGTGCTGGAGGCACAAATAGCCAAGTATCTCGTTCCATTCAAATTTTGGTCATGCATGTGCCAGACCAACCGATTATTCATGAGCAGACAAAACACATTAACAGAAAATTGTCTTTGGTTCTCAACTTCGGATATTTGGTGTGGATTTTCAGCAGCCCAGAAATACCGATTTCTCCTGTTAAAAATTTCTTCCTGAGAAAATTTCGCTTCATCTGACCAAATAATTCTTCGGCAAAATTAACGTCGTCTTGAATTTTTGTCAAAAGTTCTTCGCAAAAAGTTACTCTTTTAGGATAATCAGTTGGACGTAGCGCCTGCAAACGAACGAACGAATAGGGGTGCCTTTTATGCACATGCAAAATTTTTTGGATAGAGGAGTAAGTAAGCCCCAAATCCGCTCTTATGGATACTCTTGGAAACGCACCGAAATAGCCCAAAACGTTGATTTGGTTATCTTCTGTCTCAGTAATAAATTTAATTCTTCGTTTTAGAGGATTCATATTGCCCGAAGCAAGGAATTTTTACTTCAGTCTTGCAAACTTTTGTTTGTTCATTCGAGGTAGACGTGTATATTTGGTATTGAACTCGCGACATGTTCTCTCGGTAATCATTTGGCAATTGCCGTGTAAACAAAAAAATCAAAAATAACTGTAATCGTAAGAAACCATCTGGGTGAATTAAAATTAATTTCAATCACAAATTTCAAAAATGCTTATTGACTAATAAACTATGACAACTGAGGTTTTTTTTCTTTAGTTTCATAGTCTCCTACAAATTAAAAAAAATAATAAAATCCTTAATAATTCGAAAAATACTTGTCGTAAGTATAGAACATGCTTACAAAAGTTGTACTGAAATTTTTCGTTAGAAAATTGACAGGTGCAATTTTAAAAATTCAGTTTTTTACATTTTCTCATTCCGATTTTAAAAATTATAGTAGGCGGTAGGAGCGTTGTAGAAACATGCGCGCTAGCTTAAAAAATTTCGTGAACTTTGGAGAAAGACCAACAACAAATGTATGCATTTATCTTGAATGGTTGAGGGTAATTAATTATTGAATACACCCTTGCATTTCCAAAACATTGAAGAAAAATTGCCATAAGTCAAAAACTATGACAGATAAGTGTCGACATGTGACATTTTTTATCTTCACAATCGCGTCGCGGATGTGAAAAAAAATTGAAAATGTGGAGTTGTCATTTAAATTAACAAAATTGACATCGATTTCCAGAAGTACCGCCATATTGAAAATATTTTACTTAGATTCGTAATGGTCGATAAAAATCACCCTGTATGCCTTAGCATATTTTCTACATCCTACAAAAATTTTGATTATTTCATTTTTGCGCAGACAAACAGTTTTACGCTCAATTTTGAAATTATTTCTAATTGTTTTAAAAAATAATTTAAGCGTTTGTATATAATATCTACTACCAAAGGAGTTTGTTTATTGAGGTTTGTTTCAGCGATCCTTACGATGATCCAAGTTTTTGGCGAAACCACTCGCGACAATATCATCATAACGAAGACCATTATTACGGAGTACCTGGCATTAAAAAACTTTCAAACGGTTTCATAGCATCAATATGTCTATTTTTTACAGTAATTTGTTCGGCTATACAATTTTTTGTGATCAGGTAATGATTTATTTAATGCGACTTGCATTTAGACCCGTTATTTTTCTAGACATTCGTACGATTTACGCCAAGAGATAATGAAAAAAAGATCAGATGAAAACGAAGAAATTTTGCGAGAAATCAGAACTAAAGTGGAATCGACAGATAATGATGAGCAATTTGTTATAATGGAAGAAGACTACTCGGCGACAAATTTAGGTGATTTCGAACTTTTCGTAATCTTGTGAATCAGTCTAAAAGTAAAAACTAAAACTAGTCTAAAGTGAAAGGGTTTTAATAAAAAAAAATATTTTCCTTTAAAAAATTTATGTTTGTTTAAAGACAAGCTCAATCCTTCATCTAATAAAATCTTTTGTAAATGTAATGTAGGTATTTACAAAATAAATACAAATTAATTCAGACTCAACGGCAAACTTATAACTGGTGTAAATAAAACATTTTACAATTTAACGGTCGAACGCCAAGTAAAACTTTGCTTCGTATTAAAATTGTGAGCAAAACCACATTCTGATTGATTTTTACAGTACTTCCCGTACTTACAAGGTCGCGGATGATAAAACGCACAATGTATGTTGCTACAATTTGGATAAAACTTACACATTTGGGGCGTGCTTGTTGACTGAACTACAGAAGGTATGTATTAAAAAAATGGCTGAAAGTGACGTTATATGCTTACCATTAGAAAACGTTCTCATCACGTGACTGAAAGGACAGTCCTTTTTTGTGCACGAAGATTCAAATTTACACATCGGGTGAATATACAAACATTTTTCTCCAAACTTGCACTGTGGAAAAGTCTTACAAGAAGTACTGGGATGAATGTAATCGCATTTTTCTCCTTGTCGACACCCGGGCCAATATTTGCAACGCTCTTTCGTTTTCAATGGTTGAACAATCACAGGCAATTTATCAGGTATATGTTTCGATTTCGTAGAAGAAACGCCAGTTTCTCCCTTATTGAATATAATTGGCGACGGAGATTTTCGTTTTCTTTCGTCCGCAATTTTAGTTTTGATCGTTGATTCTGCGGGCATAGTTTTCTTTGGCTGTATTCGATCTTGTCTCGAAATGCCATCGAGAGTAATAATGAAAGTTTGTCCGGTGGTTTTCTTAGAAAACGTGCTCGAATCGACATCGGACGAATCAACGTATTCGTCATTAAGTTCTTTGGAACTAGGTATATATTCTAAGTGTTCATTGGATTTTCGGACTTTTTTAACTGGTCTCGGGACGTATTCTAAATTATCATCGTCGCTACTAAAATTAACTTCATTTTTTTCCTTATCGGCCCGCGTTAGAATTTTCTTGATTTTACTTTTTTCTTTCTCCGGCAATTTACGCGTTGAATTGGATCTTTGGGATAATTTTTCTCGAAATGTTTTGGTAAATAGGGCATCGGGCTAAGTAATATTAATATACATTAAGAATTATCAGAACCAATTATTAACTCACCTTTACATTGCTTCCAACTACAGGCGTTTGTGCAATGCTCCTTTGTGCTTCGGCCACCGCTTTTAATAAAAGGTTCTTATTAGCCTGGTTGTTAGAGGGTGGCATAACTCGGGGCTTAATTTTAATAGTACTAGGAACTTCTTTATTTATAATTTCTTCCTCAGATTCAGGTTCGACCTCGGTTTTGTTCGGGACCGCAACTTTCGACATCACCCCCAAACGCTTGAGCGCACTCTATATTAAACAAATCAATGAAACAAAATTAAACAAATCAAAACTCACTTCTCTTGGCGCATTAAGCACATTTACTTTGGAAGAAACGGCCTTTTTTAAGTCACTATCGTCAATTTTATTCTTAACGATTTCTTTACTAGTCTTCGACAAACCCAAGAGCTGTTCTTCTTGTTTTCTTATCGTGATTAAGTTAATCTTTTTATGCGGTTTATGAGGGCTACGCTCCTCGTTTTCAACACTATTGGTTTTTTTGCCTAATCTTTCCAGAACCGATAGTTTTCTAGAAGCATCGGTAGAGTCGTTTCCAAAAATTATTCGAGGATGTTCGACTTTATTTCTTGTTCCTGGAACTTCGACCGTTTCGTTTTCGAAGCAAGCGCCGTTAGATTGATCCTCCGAGGAATCGGAATTTTTCATCAGCTTTATTTTTCTTGCCAAATTTTCTCTTCTTCTTTTTTTTAATTCGAGAAATTGTTCGTTTGGAAATAAATCATCTGGAAAGGAAATGAAAACTATATCATACGTCATTTAGAAAGTATTGCAATAAATCTTTGCTCCGCATTTACAACCACGAGAATTAATAAACAGTCAGGATCGAATTACACTCTTCAACGGTATTAAGAAATTATTTATTTAACACGTTCAGATACATTACACGTTACAATTTATATCCACTCGCTTTAAATAATAATTCGCAACTGCCTGAATAAATGCATGACTCCCTTTCATACTTGAAAAATAAATTCTAGAAGATAACTGAACGTTCAGGATATAAAGTACTAGAACACCGCGATCTTAGTAACTCTAGTGGCGTAACAGTATTATATTTTTAAATAGATAATTAAGTGTTTGTCAAATGTTTCTAGAAGATCATACATTGGTTCAATATGTATGTATTTAATTAATTGTTTCTTACATTCAGTATTTACAATATAATCGGTTCAACAAATGATAACTATATGAAATCAATCCCGTTTCTAACTAAACTCTGAAATCTACACAAATTTAAAAAAAACTACATGAACCCATTTGCTCTACATTTGCCTCCCTCTTCTGTCTTGCTTTACTGTAATGTTTTGTTTTTGAAAAATGAACATAGAATTCGGACAATACACAATAACTCTATTCCCTCTCCCTAATAACCTTCTTGGTCTCTCCAAATTCTCCTTCATCCAGTTCAACCATTCCCCAAATATAACAACTTCTTTTTCTTCCTTCCGCCTTAGGCTCTTCACAATTCTCTTTCATATGTTCCTTCCCTACACAGTCTACACGTTCTCCAAAATCGCCGTTCACCCAAAATCTATTTACCTTTTCCTATTTTCCACATCTAAACCTCTACTATAATTTCTTCATATCTTTTATTGTACTTACATCCCCTATTTTTGCTCTTATTTCCTAAGACTGTACAGGGTTATTCACTATAAATTACGCACCCTTTATTATCGTTATTACTGCTCGTAGAAAAAGTTATATGGTCCTAACTGATTTTTCTTAAAATGCTATCAATAGTTCAGTTACTCGCCGTTTACAGGACAAAACAAAAATATGATGTATTTTTTCAATGTAACACCCTGTATATTATTACATTTTTGGAGAGAAATTTTTTTCTGATTTCAAAATATATCTTATGTCGTCTTTAGCTTGAGCCTAGATATTTACATTCGTCAACTCGTTCTAACTCCTTTTCTCCCCACCACTATCGTTCTTTTCCTTTCTCTCCTTCTCTTCTGTAATACTAATGCGGTTCCTATTACCACTCCCCACTTCTGTTGCCTTCTCAATACTTCTTCCAATATCTTAATGTAGAGGGAGAAGCAGAATTGGGTTTAACAGCCTGCATCACTCCTTTCCTTGTCCAAAGCTTGTCTCATATCTTTTCCCCACCTTTCCTGTAAACTTTCTGTATTGCTTCTACTAAATTATCACGTATGCCATTTTCCCTTAATATTGGGTTGATGGATAAGTAATGGCGTTTTTTTAACCTATTATTCCGAAATACCCCAGTCAATAGGGCAAATAATTAGGAAATTTTTGACAAAATAATAGTAGAATATCGCCTGCGCCATGTAATTGTAAATAGTATAAAGTACCTTAAATTCATGTTTTATACCGAAAATGAATTGTCATTATATAGTTAATTAACATTTATATGCAAAGAAACGTTTTTTTTTTCTTTTTTTCCTGAGTGAAAGTAATCAACCAATGTTAATGGTGTAAAAAGGAGTTATAGAAGATAAAATACGAATAAAATGAGCACCAATTGGACTCAATCAGGTAATAACAGTGAAATATTTGGGTTTTCTTTTAAAATTTTAAATCCGTCATTTTTAAGATGTAAGACAAATCTTTCAAAAAGTAGGAGGTAATGGTACGTACTTAGTGTG
Organism: Abscondita cerata; assembly: GCA_030710515.1. NCBI lineage: Eukaryota > Metazoa > Arthropoda > Insecta > Coleoptera > Lampyridae > Abscondita > Abscondita cerata. The sequence continues at coordinate 85,071 of JALBCR010000889.1, read as the reverse complement.
TGCAAAACCCTGCAATTAGTTTATGCACAATTTCGATTTAAATTTTTAAAGCAATATATTCAATCGAGGCTGAATGCTCGTGTGATCATCCAATTGTCAAAAATAAACAAGTATTGTAAAGTTGAAATAAAAAGGAACAAAACGTATATTCTCATTTTTCGATCAAATGATATTTAACAACCAAAAAATGCATGCAAAGATGACTGAAAATGAACGAGTGTAAGCATACGGCGGAGTAGTGGAGGTACCCGTTCGCTAGCGCCGTTTGAGGGGATTGAGATTTGTATAAGCGCGCTGCGGACGGGTACTTCCACTACTTCTCCGTTTTCTCTCACTCGGCCATTTTCAGTCATCTTTGCATGCAGTTTTTGCCTGTTAAATATCATTTTATCGAAAAATCAGGATATACGTTTTGTTTCTTTTTATTTCAACTTTACAATATTTTTTTATTTTTGACAATTAGATGATCACACGAGCATTCAGCCTCGATTGAATATATCGCTTTAAAAATTTAAATCGCAATTGTGCATAAACTAATTGCCCGACAATTGCAGGGTTTTGCAGACACTAAGTACGAACCATTACCTCCTACTTTTTGAAAGATTTGTCCTACATCTCAAAAAATGATGGATTTACAATTTTTAAAAGAAAAACCCAAATATTTCACTGTTATTACCTGATTAAGTCCAACTGGTGCTCATTTTATTCGTATTTTTATCTTCTATAACTTTCCTTTTTACACCATTAAGATTGGTTTATTACTTTTCACTCAGGAAAAAAAAGTTAAAAAAAAAACACGTTTCTTTGCATATAAATGTTAATTAACTATATAATGACAATTCATTTTCGGTGTATTTTCTACTATTTACAATTACATGGCGTAGGTAGTATCCTACTATTATTTTTTGTCAAAAATATATCTCTATTTACTGCACTAAATGTTTTTTCTGTTTATAGAGTTAAAAGCAGCCTTGATGTCCAGAAACAGTACGTACATTTTGACTCCATATTTGCAAACTGTTTTAATATACATATATTGTCTATGTCTCTTCTTCCTCTTCTAAATCCTACCTGCCAATCTCCTATAAGTTTCCTTTCCTCCGACTTGTCTAGTCTTCTACAAACTTCCGCGTATATTTTGTATCCCACATAACTGAATATAGAATCTGGAGCGAATGGCTTAAATAGAATAAATTTAGAGTATAGAAAAATTAGAAGAAATTATTTTCATACTTCAAGTAGTCGAAAATGAAGACATATCTACCGATAATATTGAAGAAATAATTTTAGATAATATGTTGTCTGGACAAGAAAAAGAAGAGATAACTAAATGTTGTGTCACAATGTGATAGCTGGAATTTTAAAAAGTAGTAAAATGTATGTCTTACGACAGCTCGTGTAAAACATTGACACGTGTGAATAGTATAAACTAACAGAAATGCCAAAAGTTAACTGTAGCAACATGTGTGCGTTAAAGTGCATAATGCTATCTAAGCGATAGCTTTAATGCTTGAAACACAAAAGTGTCGATAAAGCCAAGTATAACTTGTACAGAAGCATACACGCAGCGAAAGAACACCCGATGCAGCATTTAACTAGGATTAAAAATTCCGATTCGTTCCGAAAATATCCGGAAAAAACCGAAAAATGCCATGTTCGAAAATATCATATCATATTTCACTTATTAGGACAGCTACTAAAAAAAAGTTCGTATAAAACTTTCTTCATTAATGAAGGTAAATTCTAATCTATTTTCAAAAAGATTATCACAAGAATGGTTTTGGAGAAATTGGTAGTAACTTTCTTATTCTAAATGGACGCCATATTGGATTTTTTCATAAATAACTTCTACCCTTTTTTTCTGCTTTCAATGATATGTCACATGATATGTTTGAAATAAAAAATCTTGGCAATCAGGTTATTATTGATTATCTGGTCAGCCATGGAAACAAATGAACTTATATAATTGTTCAAATTGTCATTCTCGATTGTTTATTATTTTGTTGTAAAATAAGAGACTCGTGATTACTTGAAATTTGACTCGGCAGTATAAATGAGGTTTTTCACTAATGGAGAGTTGCCATGTACTCAGATTCATCAAATGTAGTAATTTGTAGAAATCTATAATGTGTAAGATGCCGGCTGTGAACTTTTCAACAGCGACTTGCGTTTGAGCTACCCTACACTGGTGAGCCTCAAATAAAGCGAAACACGCGTATGTAGGTGCCACTTACTGTTTCATTCGATTGGCAGAAATTTGATATTTTGCGTTAAATGCAGTTTTTTTCAAAAGGTTGAAAAGTTCAGAGCCGGCATCTTACATACTACAAATTTCTACAAATTATTACATTTGTTTTTCACAACGTTACTAAAGACTATCGCGTGATTAACCCACACGTTTGGCGCGACAACTATAGCTCCAATTTGTTTGGAAAAACTATTCCAAGTACAGCTACAATCCAAAATCTCTAACTTCTTTCGAAAACATTATTGATTCCCTGATTTCTACAATTTCCAAACCTACTGATAAGTTTTTCTAATTCAGTCAGAAATGTGACTTAACAAAAGAAATCAGTTAAGGAAACAAGAACAATATTGTTTGCATGAGAAAATCAATGCTCACCTGGTTCAGCCTTAAGGTTTATAAAATCTTCATCATCAGATTCACTTTCAACTTGTAAACCCAATCTACTTTTAACGTTCTTTATTTTCTCTTCAATGTCTTTTAATTCGTGTTCGTTTGAAACATTCACCTCAGACAACGGAGGAATATCAAAACAATCTTCATTGACAGCATCTAAATTACTATTCTGATTTTCTTGCATTACCACTATTTTACGCATCTCTGATAACTTACTTGCCTCAACAGGCAAATCATCAGTTAATGATTTAATACAACTACTATTTTTAATAAGCTTTTCATCCTTCTTTTTTGATTTCTTACTAGACTTTATCTTTTCTTTTTTCTCTTTCTTCACTTTTAAATTTACTTCCTCATCTGATTTTCGCTTCGAAACTCTCTTATAAATATCGGGGTTGGTAACGGTTATTTCTTTCAATTTCTTGAGGACGATTTGTAACCAGTCAACAAACGCAGACGTTTTAGTTGTAAGAAATAATTGCAAATCTTCGTTCATTTGCGATTTGGTCCGTTTGTTTGCAACCATCACCATAATATAATCTGGTAATTCATCGTCTAAGAAATAGAGAAAGTAATTATTGCAGCATAAAAATTGCAGTATTACCCGCTTACCTACATAACAGCCAAGTTCCATGAGCTTAGCTTTAATAGCAGACTACAAAATTAGAAATTTATTAAATGAACATAACCTGAAAACTTGTGTGTCAACCCACCCGCATTTTCTGTCCAACTTCGGCACCTATATTATCCATTCTGATATATTTAAATATTTATTATTTTAAATAAATTTCTTAATAAAATCCAACTTTGTTTTTATTTTTGATAAATACTACATTAAAATCCATCTTCCATTTTATAACTAACTTAGGGATTTTCGTGTTTCTCTAACAGTAAAAAAAAATGTATGTACAGGATGTAGTGTAAATAAAAGCAATCAAATGTTAATCTTTGTAAGGGTACATAGTATTTTATAAGAAATGATTAACGTTAACAACGCTGCCGTCGTAAACAAAAAAAGGTGCACAAAAAATATTTGTTTGTTCTAGACACAAACTGACACAGGGGATTTATATATGGAGTAACTGAGTCAAATTATATGTTATCTATACATACTAAGACAACTATTGCGTGTAAACAAAAGTAGGTAGATATGTATTAACAGAAAATTAGTACTACTTATGAGAATAGGTTGTTAACAATTTGAATAACCTAACAATAAAAAAATAAACAAACAAATAAAACTATCAAAGGAAGGAACACCAACTGCAGCGTCTACTTAACCAACAGAAAACCCCAAAAACTACATCAAAAACTTTACTCGGACACGTGTTTCAACAGCTAAGCTGTCATTATCAGCGATACCGATACTAAAATTAAAAACAACGGGAAGCTTATATATACTATCTGCTTATCACGCATCGTTAAATTTAATTGATTCTTAGATAAGCTTAAATAATTCCGAAAAACAAAAAGTTCACAGAATTATCTAAAAAAGAAAAAGAGGTGCACAGACTTAATGCCCAAAAATCTAACATAGTGGTAAACAAATCCTCGGAAATTTTTAACAATGACAAATTAACTTTGTTGAATAAACACTTGAAATATAACCTCAAATTTAACAAAGCTCCTATAGATAAGATTATTGTAGGAATTGAAAGTTCGATCAATCTTTTAGATGATAACTCTAAAAAATTCATTAGGAATGCTTGTAAAATTCATATTTCAGATAATTCAGCAGTTACCAAGATTTAAATTTAACGCGAGAGAAATAAACATTGTTAAAAATCTTAAAGAGAAAAGTTGTTGTTATCTCAAAGCAGATAACGGCAATAAAGTAGTTATTTTGGAAAAGAGGATTATTTTGAGTCCGTTCAGGTGATGCTTAATGAAGGCCCCTATTTATTAATATCTAAAAATCCTCTTCTCAAAATGATTGCTGATACCCGTAGAGTCTTATTAGAATGTGGAAATATTATACCAAAACAACTTAGGTTTAGACTAACGGTATCTAACCCGGTTCTTCCTAGAATGTATTGTTTACCTAAGATACATAAACCCGGAAAAGCAATGCGTCCCATTGTTTCAGGTATTAATGCTCTTACTTATCTGATATCTAAATGGTTGTCAAATAAATTCAACAGTTTTGAATATCAACAATCAAATTTCAGTGTTCAAAATTCATACGATTTTATTGAAAAAATTAAAAACATTGAGCTGACTGAGAACGAAGTTTTAGTTTCATTCGATGTCTGTTCATTGTTTCTAAGCGTTCCGATAGATATCACTTAAATTATTTGAAAGATGTGTTACACCAAAACCATTTAGACAATTCAGAAGTAGATAATTTTATTAAATTAGCAAGATTATGTATGAGTCAAACCTACTTTCAAATTAACAATAATATTTATCAACAAAATTATGGTAGGACAACAATTGGTAACAGCTTATCTCCGTTTATGGCTAACCTGTTCATGGGTAAATTTGAAACTGATTTAAAAAATAATTTAGAATATTTTCCTAGAATTTGGTGTAGATATGTAGATGACGTTTTTGCAGTCATCGACACTAAAGTTTACAGCCCTCAGCAATTTGTAGAAATTTTAAATTCAAAATTTGAGACGATCAAGTTTACCTATGAAACAGAAACAAACCTTAAGTTACCTTTCTTAGACACTTTAGTGACAAGAAATGGCAACAAACTAGATATAGATATTTATCGTAAAGACACTAACACTATGAGGTTTATAACAAATGATTCCAACCATAGTATGCAACATAAACTTGCATCTTTCAACTTTTTGATTCACCGATTATTACATTTCCCATTGTCAAAACAAAACTTTGATAAAGAACTGCGAAATATTAAGCAGATTGCATCATACAATGGTTTTCAAGAATCAATTGTCACAAACATAATTAGAAAACATAAACATAAGTTAAACATTAGAAACATTACAACGTTAGGAACTAGTAATAGCAAAATAGATAAGAAATATGTCAAATTACCAAATTATCCCACATACACAAAAGGTCTTCAAAAATATTTTCAAAATTTGATTATAAAACAGTAACCTCTAGTAGTAACAACTTGCAAAATCTTTTAGGCAATCCGAAAGACTCAATAGAAATGTGTGATAAATCGGGAATATATAAAATTAATTGTAAAGACTGTAACCAAGTATATATAGGGCAAACCAAGAGACCTATTAAAACTCGTTTTAAAGAGCACGTAGCTCATGTCAAATATCATCGCACAGATAGGTCCAGTGTTGCCATGCATATGCTTGAAAATGGCCATAGAGTAGGCGACATTGAATTAATTAAGAGGGTAGATAATAAAACGAACTTGATTCTTATGAAAGTTTAGAAATTATAAAACAGAAATTTGCTTATGAATTATGATGATAACGGTCCATTAGGATTTTCGGAATTATTTAAGCTTATCTAAGAATCAATTAAGTTTAACGATGCGTGATAAGCAGATAGTATATATAAGCTTCCCGTTGTTTTTAATTTTAGTATCGGTATCGCTGATACTGACAACTTAGCTGTTGAAACACGTGTCCGAGTAAAGTTTTTGGTGCAGTTTTTGGGGTTTTCTGTTGGTTAAATAAAACTACTATTGCGATATAAGAAAAATATTTATTTTATTTAATCACTAGCTGGCAAATTTTTCCAAATTTGAATTCTGTTTTGTATAATAGCACCCAAGTTCTTTAAAATATTTTTTTTTTTAATTTTGATATTCTATCTGGATGAATTTTTTATTTTGGTTTCGAAACCTTATTTGACTTGTTACCTTTGCATTAAAAAATTTTAATTCGATTAAATCTGAATAAAAATAATTTTATGATATTGCATGGTAAATTTTCTTCTGTGCACAACAACTTGAACGATTTGATGAATATATATATATATAGGTCGAGGCGTTATTTTATTTAGCTTGTATTGGGACGAATAGATTTCCCATCCAAAGAAATGTGTTACTTCCATTGGGCGAACTTCAATTTCTTTGCCAGATTGTTTCAGTGCATTATCAAAATCATAAATTTTCTAAATTCTTTTCATGAGGAGTTCAACTTGGCGGTGGAAAGAATCGGCAGCCATGAAAGTGTGCTGGGTTCGTAACTAATTTCAATTTTATCGGTGTTAACTTCCTCAGAATTGACTATATATACCAAAAAAGATAACGGTGTCCATAATTTTTGTTTTCGGCAGTGCAATTGTCACACCAGATTGTAATTTTTTTAGCATCTCTATGACATTTAAAAAAGTGGTAAAATGTACTAACAATATTTTCTTTACTTCTTCCAGCCATAACACTGCTAAAGCGACACTTCTCAATTTTGCATATTGACCATATTCGGCCATTTTAAAACTACACATTAAGTACTGTTCTCCAATCTTACGATAAATACGTGAATACTTCAAAACTTGATAATCTAACAGTTGTTGGCTTATAAATTTTGAAATTTCAAACTTCACTTAAGAATAAAATAATAAAAAAACGCAATTATACTTTGTTAATGACAGGTTGTCCCACCTAGCGAAAAAGTACAGATTTAAAAACACTTATGTTCAAACATTTTTTGAGTTGATTTTGATACCTGTCTTTTGGTGCTGTCGTGACTTTCGCAATTAGCTGGGCTGGAACAAGTGGAGTAGCTGGCGTCAAGTACTCAATGCCGCCCATACCATAGAATGTATTCAGGCCATCCAGCGTGCTATTATTAAAATCCGCATTATCGAAATACAAATTGGCAAAATGCTCCTGGTACTCTTCCTAAAGCTCAAATGTGACAGTAGAATCAACAAATTTTTAGACCGGTATTCTTTCAGGTACAAGTAATATTCCGAAGCTAATTGTAAGTGGCGACAAGAATAACCGTGGTCTGGTCGCCGATATCATGGCATGGCTTATAGCAAAGCATTTCCGTTCCAGTGGTAGAATCTCACATTTTCTACCTTTCGTAATGACATTTTTGAGGACATCAAAAGAAAACTGCAATTAAAAATTATCGCTCAGAGAATATGATAAGTGTCATAAACTGTGTTCTCCGAATTGTAGCTGCAGCTAATTCTATTATTTGAAACCGTTCCTCCCTTTTGTCGAATTTTTTCTGAATGTACCAGTGATCCGACTATATTTTATACCCGGTATTACAGAAACAAATAATAGCAAATTTTGTTTATTCCTCGTGATGATAATTTATCCTCCCCGTACTTCTCTACCAATTTTTTTATTATACGTTCGTTAGGAACGTAGCCTTCGAGTAAGGCCAATAAAATCATATAGTGGGTGTCTCACCGGGGACCGCCATTAGCCGTATACGGAAAAGTATACATGGAAAAAATTTGAAAATTTGGAGAATGACTAAACCAATAGGGCAAACTTAACTAAAATATGTTCAGTTTTCTTACCCTTCCGGTTGTACCGGAAGTCGGCATCAGCTTTTAAACGGAACACCCTATATACTATTGCATTTTTGGAGTCTACGTTAAATTTTAGTGTCATTTTGAATGACATTCTCTGTAGCTAAGATTTATAGATTTCGAGATTATAATTTGTATAGTAAAGTTATCACAGATGCAAAAGCTCACTCAAATGTCTGTAGCTTTTTCGGGAATGAATGTTTCATATTTGCTCTTACATTTTGACATCATCAAAGGGCAATAACTTTTTTAAGACAAATGGAACACCTTTTTTTACTCTATAGTGTACAGTTTGAAATTCCCTTTCAAATTGTTATACATTTTTTTATTGATAACTCAAATAACTCAAAATTTGGTGTAGATATGTAAATGACGTTTTTGCAGTCATCGACACTAAAGTTTACAGCCCTCAGCAATTTGTAGAAATTTTAAATTCAAAAGTTGAGACAATCAAGTTTACCTATGAAACAGAAACAAACCTTAAGTTACCTTTCTTAGACACTTTAGTGACAAGAAATGGCAACAAACTAGATATAGATATTTATCGTAAAGACACTAACACTATGAGGTTTATAACAAATGATTCCAACCATAGTATGCAACATAAACTTGCATCTTTTAACTTTTGATTCACCGATTATTACATTTCCCATTGTCAAAACAAAACTTTGATAAAGAACTGCGAAATATTAAGCAGATTGCATCATACAATGGTTTTCAAGAATCAATTGTCACAAACATAATTAGAAAACATAAACATAAGTTAAACATTAGAAACATTACAAGGTTAGGAACTAGTAATAGCAAAATAGATAAGAAATATGTCAAATTACCAAATTATCCCACATACACAAAAGGTCTTCAAAAAATATTTTCAAAATTTGATTATACAACAGTAACCTCTAGTAGTAACAACTTGCAAAATCTTTTAGGCAATCTGAACATTTTCATATTTGCTCTTACATTTTGACATCATCAAAGGGCAATAACTTTTTTAATACAAATGGAACACCTTTTTTTACTCTATAGTGTACAGTTTGAAATTCCCTTTCAAATTGTTATACATTTTTATTGATAACTCAAATAACTCAAAATTTGGTGTAGATATGTAAATGACGTTTTTGCAGTCATCGACACTAAAGTTTACAGCCCTCAGCAATTTGTAGAAATTTTAAATTCAAAAGTTGAGACAATCAAGTTTACCTATGAAACAGAAACAAACCTTAAGTTACCTTTCTTAGACACTTTAGTGACAAGAAATGGCAACAAACTAGATATAGATATTTATCGTAAAGACACTAACACTATGAGGTTTTATAACAAATGATTCCAACCATAGTATGCAACATAAACTTGCATCTTTTAACTTTTGATTCACCGATTATTACATTTCCCATTGTCAAAACAAAACTTTGATAAAGAACTGCGAAATATTAAGCAGATTGCATCATACAATGGTTTTCAAGAATCAATTGTCACAAACATAATTAGAAAACATAAACATAAGTTAAACATTAGAAACATTACAAGGTTAGGAACTAGTAATAGCAAAATAGATAAGAAATATGTCAAATTACCAAATTATCCCACATACACAAAAGGTCTTCAAAAATATTTTCAAAATTTGATTATACAACAGTAACCTCTAGTAGTAACAACTTGCAAAATCTTTTAGGCAATCTGAACATTTTCATATTTGCTCTTACATTTTGACATCATCAAAAGGGCAATAACTTTTTAATACAAATGGAACACCTTTTTTAACTCTATAGTGTACAGTTTGAAATTCCCTTTCAAATTGTTATACATTTTTTTATTGATAACTCAAATAACTCAAAATTTGGTGTAGATATGTAAATGACGTTTTTGCAGTCATCGACACTAAAGTTTACAGCCCTCAGCAATTTGTAGAAATTTTAAATTCAAAAGTTGAGACAATCAAGTTTACCTATGAAACAGAAACAAACCTTAAGTTACCTTTCTTAGACACTTTAGTGACAAGAAATGGCAACAAACTAGATATAGATATTTATCGTAAAGACACTAACACTATGAGGTTTATAACAAATGATTCCAACCATAGTATGCAACATAAACTTGCATCTTTTAACTTTTGATTCACCGATTATTACATTTCCCATTGTCAAAACAAAACTTTGATAAAGAACTGCGAAATATTAAGCAGATTGCATCATACAATGGTTTTCAAGAATCAATTGTCACAAACATAATTAGAAAACATAAACATAAGTTAAACATTAGAAACATTACAACGTTAGGAACTAGTAATAGCAAAATAGATAAGAAATATGTCAAATTACCAAATTATCCCACATACACAAAAGGTCTTCAAAAATATTTTCAAAATTTGATTATACAACAGTAACCTCTAGTAGTAACAACTTGCAAAATCTTTTAGGCAATCTGAACATTTTCATATTTGCTCTTACATTTTGACATCATCAAAGGGCAATAACTTTTTAATACAAATGGAACACCTTTTTTTACTCTATAGTGTACAGTTTGAAATTCTCTTTCAAATTGTTATACATTTTTATTGATAACTCAAAGTTACAAAATACGAAAGAAATATCTGAATAAACTGGAAATGTCAAAAAGAGAAGAATTCCTAATAAGCGTGTCAGCACTCAAAATCTGTTTTGTCAGATATTGATATGGTGTTGTTGTACCCTATAAAAATGGAATTTGTTTTTTCGTAACACCTGGTACGAAGTTTGGCAAGACAATATGAAGAAGAAGTATTTGAAAGTGTTAGTATAAAAATATAATAACATTGGAACAACTTAAAGCGTATTAAAAAAATTAAAATAGTTATCACAACCAAAGAAATGGGCAAGTAAGAGAAAGATGGAAAGAACCCATACATAGAGCTTGGAAAAGAATATAAAAATAAATAATGCATATGAATTGTGCAAAAAAAAACAAGATAACCGAAATGATTTGCGGAGAAATGAAAGACAAATTGATATAAACGGATGGCAAGCAAACATAAAAACATGACCAAGGAATAAATAAGCAGAAAGCATAAATGATTTGAATAGAAATAGAAGAGCAGGAAATAAAAATCCAAGACTGGAAAAAGGAAAAAATTACTTCAGATCGAACAATAATATATGGAAATAAAATTTTCGGCAAACAATAGAAGCAAAGTTTTTATACAAAACTTTATTTCTTTTATAAGATAATTCACGTCATTTACTAAACAATATACTACTCCATTTAGAAAAACAAAATGATGCATATTTTTTAATACCATGTACTACTATACTAAACATATTTTGAATTGAAGGGTGTCAAAAATTATGGGAAATATGTCTAATGCAGTATTATGGTGATTGGCTGTTGCTCCAAACTTTGTAGAAGCGTTCCTTGACCAATTCTAAGCTAAAATGATTTTCTGAAGTTTTTTCATACAGGGCTTCCTTTTCGAGATATTGCGCTTTAATGTTATCAGCCCTATTGAGTCATGGTCATAATGTGATCAAGTGGAGACCGTGGTGGCCGGTCTCCAGATTTTAATCTATTGGATTTTTTCTTTTGGGGTCATGCAACAACTATGGTTTATCAGCAAGAGAAGCCAGCTAGAAGAGAAGAACTTATTAAAACAATAGAACAGTCATTTGCCGGAATCAGAACTAATCTGAAAAATTAGAATTGAGAGGGTCAACTTAATCGAAGCATTGAAATGTGCAGTGCTGTTGGTGGGAGTGGGAGGGGGGAACGTAGACTATATTGTTAATTAATTATTTGGGGTTGTTAATAAAAGTTGAGCTTGTTAAACCATTGTAAGCTAAGCAAGCCATATATGAAAAAACTTCCGAAAATCATTTTAGCTTAAAATTGGCCAAGAAACAAAGTTTGGACTATTTCTGGTTGAACATTCTGTATAAATATTGTAGTTTGGATAAATAGAAAGGAATGGAAATGTAAGTAGATAAAAAAAATTGGGTAAATTACTTTACTATGGTAAACCTATACGTAACCTATTAATGTAAAACATTATACTAATTAGGTATATTTGAAACTTTTTTATTATTAATTTTACGAAAAAAGTTTTTCTTTATAAACAGTTCTGCATTTCAGATAATAAACTATTACAATCGTATAACCGGTGTGTCAAAAAATATGAATTTTACTAAATAGTAAAGTAGGTACCGTAAAATGGTATAAGTTTGCTCCTACCTAGTATTAGTGGCAACACTGCAATTAAACTTCTTCAATTTTTGTCGTTTGCATATCACGGTTATATGTTTATGCCACGAAAGTGAATCAAAATAATTGTGGGTAATTCTGTCGTCATCTTGAAATTGGTACGAAGAATTCAGATAATAATCATTTGATCAAGTCTTATATCTAATTTCCTAAATGTAATCCACAATATTTCATTGTTTTCTATAAGATTATGAAAATATAACCCCTTTTCCCGACATGGTCTACATTACATCATATAATGGGGTTAGTTTACTCCTGGAACAAAGTTAACCTGACTGATCTCTGAATGTTATTTGGTGATTGGAAAGCAATTTTAATTTGATTTCTTTTCATTCAGAAATTTCAATAAAGTACAAAAAAAGAGCAGACGCGAGAAAACACAAAAAAATTGAGAGAATGTTTAACATCAATTGAAAATAATGACTTGACCCAAAGAAAAGTTAGTAAAAAATATTACATTCCACGCAGAACAATTGAAGAGCCCAATTCAAGAAGTGGACATGTCCACTTTTTTTTGAAATTTAGTTTTATGAATGCACATGTCCTTTATGAAATTGTGCATCGACCTATGCAACAAAGACTTCTATTCCTACTAGCAACTCTACAGATATGTATTGTAAGTTATCTACCCTACAATACGTTGCATAAAGTGGACATTATCTAGACATGTCTATTTTTTGCACGGCATTGTGGGTATCTAAAATTAAGGTTAAGACAACCGTCCGGTCAGTATGTTTACGTTGGTGTGATAAATAATCGGTGTTATATCACAGGAGAAATGATTTCAAAATCTGAATATGACCCATTTAGTGGAGATGATTATGAGATCGATCGTGATTATAGACCAGAGGAAACAGTAGAAGAGAGCTCATAAGACACTGATACGAATGAATCTAATCTCAATGAAAACAAAAGTAGAAGTAGAAAACGGTTGAGAAAACCTAAAGAATGGAGACGAAACATACAAAAGGAACGTCGAACATTAGGAAAAAAATATGTGAGGACTTCAAAAACTGTTGTACCAGAGAGAATGCTAGGAAATGCATGCAACGGCAAACTAAAATGTTTTGATAGAATCACGCATAACGCTCGACAAAACGTTTTAAATATATATGGATCGGTTTACAACGTTCTACGACGTCTTCCGACACCCAACCGCCATCCGCCCCTGTCTCTCCACAGGTCTACGTCTAGATCCCTTTCCCTAATTTCGGTTTCAACACCCTCTCGCCAACTCTTTCTTGGTCTTCCTCTCTTTCTTCTTCCTTGAGGTGACCAGCCTAATATTTGCTTAGGTAACCTATCGTCGTTCATTCTTTGTACATGGCCATACCATATTAGCTGTTTCTGTCCTCACATCGTCCACCAATGTATGCCCGGCTCCCATTATTTCCCGAATCCTGGTATTCGGAATTTTTCTAGCCTTGATTTACCTGCAGCTCGTCGCCAGAAGTCCATCTCGGTTGCTAGCAGTGTCTTTTCTGCACTTTTTTTAGAGGCCATACATCACTTCCATACGTTACTATGCTCTTTATAATTGTGTTGTAGATGTGATGTTTATTACCCTTGGATATTGTTTGGTCCCACAATACTCCATTTAGCATGCCAATAGCCCTTCTTCCTTGTATGTTGCGTTCCTCAATGGCTTTATCTAGAGTTCCATCCTCTGTTATCTTCAGACCCAGGTATTTATACTCTGTGCAGTGTTGAATGGTTTGGTTATTTTCTAACACTATAGGCTCTGGTGTTCCACCAATACACATACACTCCGTCTTCTTGATGTTAACTTGCAGACCCCATTTTTGTACTCTTCTATAAGTTTTCTTGCCATATATGCCAAGTCATCATGGTCCTGTGCTAATACGATCTGGTCATCTGCGAAGCACATTGTGTATAGGTTATTATTGTTAAGGGGATTCCCATGGCATAACACTTCCGTTTCCAGACTTTGAGAGCTTGCTCTAGATATATTTTAAAAGAGTAGGAGACAGGCAACATCCTTGTTTCAGACCTTTTGTAACGGTGAATCCCTTGCTGACATTGTTGCCTATTTTCACTTTTGCTGTGGATTTCTCATACAGTCTTTCTACTGCTTTTACTATGCCATGATTTATATTGGTTTGTTTTAACGCTGTCCAAAGTTTGCTAAGTGGAACACTGTCATAGGCCTTTTGAAGATCAACATAAAGTAAATGGATCTCTTGATCCACGGCCCTTTTTTCAAGCCTGTGGGCAGTGGGACTACTGTTGGCGACCAGCACGCCTGTCTTCAGCTTCCATTGTATTGTTTTTTTTGATTTCTTTTTGCTCTGCCAGTACTGATTTTGTTCACATGTTTTCTCTTTTTTTTTATGTATCGTGGATATAAGGGATATTTGCCATTCATTAGGGATTTCACTTCCGTCAATGCAGTTTTGGAATATCATTGTAAGGTGCGTATAGAGCAAGTTGGTGCCATGTTTTATTAATTCTGCCGGAATATTTCCGGGACCAGGGGCTTTTCCATTTTTAAGCGAACTGCATACTTTTTGACTTCGCTGTGCGTTACTCGTACTGGAGATGAAACAATATTAATAGCACCATTCTTATTAGTGTTCGCACTAATGAACTCAGTTCTTTTCTCGGTAAGCAGATCCTCAAAATGTTTCTCCCAGTTTTCCATTGATATTGGGGATATGATATCTCCTTTCCTGTCGGTGCGTAGACTTTTAATAGTCTCCAACTTTCCGTACTTTTCCGTCCACCAAGGTATGTGTTGATTCTGTTGCAGTTTCTTTCCCAGCTATCGTTTTTGTTTTTATTATGTTTTTCCTTACTTCTTTTTGGGCTTTCTTGTAGCTTTCTCTATCTTCATCTTTATTTGTTGTTAGGTACTTCTAATATTTCTGTCTTTTTTCCACTATTTTCTTTTCGATTTCTTCATCCCACCAATATGGCTTCTGTTGTCTTTGACCTTCCTCATGTTCACCAAGCGCTTCTCTGGCGGCGGCGTGTATACACTCTTTTATGTCTCCGTAGTGTTGCTGTGTATTTTGTGTTCGTTGTAATGTACCGAATTTTTCCAACTTTTGGTCCAGACGGCTTCTGTAAAGTGTTCGTGTGCTTTCATTGTCCAAACTGTCCAAGTAATACCGTACTGGTTTACTGGACGGGACTGGTTCTGCACCTGCCGCTTCTGTATATCGGCCATTATTCCAAGGGGGGATGGTCATAATTGTCTTTAAGAGATAGTGATCGCTACCGCAGGTTAGACCTCTGCATACTTTGACATCGTGCACGTCAATTCTTGTCTTTTGTCTTACAATGACGTAGTCGATTATGGATCTTAAGTTTCGTGTTTTCTGCGTCCATGTGAACTTGTGGATATCTCGATGTTGGTAAAAGCCATTTAGTACTTTTAAACTACTTGGTTCACATATTGTAACGAGGCGTGTTCCATTGTCATTGCGTGTGACCTCTCCATGCATTCCAATTGTTTTGCTATTATTTTCCAGTCCAACTCTGCTATTGAAATCTCCAAGTAATATTATCTCCCGTGATGTTCCAACCTTAACAACCTCATCATTCAGTGCTTCAAAGAAATCCTCTTTTGTGTTAACTAGTGCATCTTCATTCACCGCGTATACTCCGAAGATAGTTATTCTCTGGCCATGTAGTGTAATGTTCATTTTAATTAGTCTTTCACTGATCGCCTCCCAGGAGCTAATGTACTTACGTAACGTTTTCGAACTAGTATTGAGACTCCTTGTTGTGCCCTTTTTTCTTTAGATACTCCACTATAGAAATGATCATAAAATCCCAAATTTTCTGAACCGTTACCTTTCTTTTTGTCTCTGTAAGTACCGCAATATCGGCTTTGGTGTTTTTAACTTCCGCAATTACTTCATTTAGTTTTGTAGAGAGGCCTTGAACGTTCCATGTAGCCCAAATCATTGTCCGTTTTCTTTGCTTTAGTCGTTGCGTTTAATCTGATCTAGTCCGAGGCTTTGGTTAGGTTTTTTAACATTTTATTTTTTTTTCCGAGTATCGAGGAGTTAGCCCGATGCCTCAACCCCAACCTGGAGAACCAGGGTTTTATATCAGAGTACCTTCTCCTAGATAAGTTGCTTTCTCTGTAGCTAAGGAGTCTTATCTATCCCACTTGTTGGTCCGCGGGTGGTATTTTATTTCCCACCTACCCACAGTTTCTGTTGAACCGGTTAGGGCATTTCCCTATCCGCCACCTTGGGGACGCGCCCTCTAGGGGTTTACAGGTTCCCCCGAAGGACGTTTTTAATGAATTCTATAAATTGCCCAGCAAGGATCTCCAGGATTCTTATTTATGTCGTAACATTACCGTGAAGGCTGTTTCTCGCAACAGACAACGTACAGACCAACTCACTAAACCAAAGAGTGTATCTTGTACATTTTCTGTAAGTATTCTACATGTTTATCTGATTCTTTCTCTGAACTGGATTCATTTTCTATTTAAGATTAAATAAGGTGTCCATAACTTCCATGTCTGCAAAAATGTACTGCTTGCTATTCATGGTTTAAAAAAAAAGGTAGAATAATTCGGCTAATAAATCACTTAAAATTAATGCCACCTCCCAACAGACAAAAAGAGGATTACATGATAGTAGACCAAACAAAATTCCATCAGTAACAGTTTCTGACATACACGATCATATAATGAGTTTTCCCAAATATAAGTCCCATTATAGTAGAAGCAATAACTTGAGTAAGTACTACCTATCACCTTTACTAAGTACTGCAAAGCTACACGAGTTGTATCTAGAAAAGTACAAACCTGATCAGTTTAGAATACGACAAATAAACAAAAAGAGTGACAATTTTAAACCTGTTGTGAAATACGAATTTTTTAGAAAATACTTTACAGAAAACTTTAATATTTTATTCGGAAACCCAAAATCTGATATGTGTCAAACATGTGATAAACTGATCAAAAAAATTGACAGTGCAACCACGGCAGACAAGAAAAAATCACTCCAGATAAAAAATTCACTACATGTTGCAAAATCAGAAACTTTTTACAAAGATCTTAAAGAAAAATCACAGCTATCAAGAACTGCCGCTCATGTGGAAGTTATAACGTTTGACTATCAGCAAAATTTGCCATTGCCAGTGGGGTCAAGTGGAGATGTTTTCTATAAGATTCAAATATGGGTCTATAACTTTTGTATCCATGTGGAAAGCAGAGGCAGAATTTTTCTATATGAGGAAACTATTGCTGAAAAGGGCAAAACGAAGTGATCAGCTTACTGAACTATTTTTTCAAGAATATTATAAGACTAGAAGTTACTGATCTGCACGTTTTCAGATTTATTTATTTATTTATTTGTATGGTACATTACACAAATATTGTATTGTGATGTAAGTGTTATGTATGGTGCCCCAGAAGATCAGTATAAACCTGTATAGTGTGGTGACAAAACCGTGTGCAATAGTGGATTGGTTTCTTGGCAAAGCATTTACTTCAAGGTTTAGGAAAACCACTAAAACCTAAACATGCCAACCCTTACTCACCCTAGTGTTCACATGTAATAATATTAATTAAGTGTGTAAACATTATAGAAGGTAAATAAGAACATAAAATATATCAGCACAGCCATTGCATGACGACATATAATGGACCGGTCCAAGCGCCAGTCACGACAATGACAAAAAATAGTAGGTTAAAGAAATAGCAAAACAAAATAATGGAAAAACAGATAATAAAGACAAGAATACAAAACATTGCTGAACTTCAGATGTTCTTCAGATTTGTAAGCCATAATATTGCTTCATCCGTTAAATTATGAATGTTTGGAAACCCTCTTTTAAACTTCGTTAATTGACAATCCTCTACAATATGTGTAACGGTCTCTGGTTCGTTTCCACAGTCACAATTTGGATTAGAAATCGCACCCCATTTGAATAACATAGAGTTGCATTTTGAATGGCCTGTTCTTATGCGATTTACTTTTGACCAAATTTTTCTTTTTTGAGCAAAGCCCGGGAATTCTATTGTTGGATCATCAATGAGATGTTCATTGAAAACATCAACTCCAGAGCATAATTTTTTCCACTCTTCAACTTCAGAAAAAGCCGTACTTAAGTTGTCTTGCAACCATATAGGACTTCGAGATTTAAGTCTTTTAGCAGGAAGGTTGTCAATGTCATTCCAAATTGTCAACTTTTTGTTAAGTTGGCATTTATCCCATTCTCGTTTTAACGCAAAATCTAAAAAGGCAACTCCAGTTTTAAGTTTTTCTGAAATACAGCTTCGATATGTCATGTTAATGCCAATACTTCATTACAACAACTTCGACCGGATCGAAATCCTGCTTGTTCAAATAGTAATTTCTAACGGATTAATTCTTTGAAAAATCAATCTTTCCAAACCTTATAAATTACACTTAACAAACTTATTGGACGATAAGAAGTTGGGTCTGTAGGACATTTGTTTTTCTTTAAAATTGCCACGACTTTACATTTCTTTAAATCTGTTGGTAACTTACTTGTATTATAGATATTATTGAGAAACATAAGTAGCCACTTCAAAGAATAATTTCCCAAATTTTTCAGAAATTCTGGATGTATTCCATCAAACCCAGCAGCTTTCTTTAATTTGATCTTTTTAATGCATGTTTTAGCTCTTCTACAGTAAAGGTCTGGTATATCTTCTGAGATAGGTGTAGATTTTCTCTTCGTTTGTAGACAAGTTTTCATCTTTGTGATAGTCGATTTGTCAATTTTTACTGAGTTTGAAACATTAACCAACCGAGAAGCAATAGAATTTGGAGAAATGTTTGTATTTGTTTTAGAAGATTGATTTGTAGAACCTAATTTATTTAAAAGTGCCCAGTTTTTACGACTTGAATGTACGAAATCCATATTTTCCATTAATGAATTCCATTTCTCTTTTCTTCCATTATTTAGAGATGACAGTACAGCAGTCCCATTTTCTTTATTTGGATTTTCTAGATAGATTTTCAGTTGACCAACATGGGACATATTCCTGTCAAAAACCACGTGGAATGGATTTTTTTGCTGCACATTTAACAGCACCTACAAACCTAAAATAATTATCAGAAACCGGTGGTATCCATCTAAGAATAGAATCGAGAGATGTTCTATAGTGTATCCAATTAGCTTTCTGAAAATTCCATCTTAGTTTTCCTAAAGATTCTACAAACGGAATTTGAATTCCAATTTGTATTAGCGAAGGTCTATGTTGACTTCTTGGAAAATCGTTTAATACCATACGTGTTGATTGTAATGGAACCATGTCACGATCCATTGATACTAAACACAGGTCCGGGCTGTAATCGTTTTGATCGACCGGAATAAAATGTTTTGTTGTCTTTTGGATCGTATACTAAATGTATGTTTTGAAATTCCATCCATGTTTGTAACGTTATTCCATTGATATCGTTGTCTTTGTAGCCCCATAACGTGTTGTAACAATTAAGGTTGAGGAAAAACGACATTAAAAGTTTCTGGCCAAGGTATTGGAAGAGGTTTCTAAATATTTACTACGTGTAAATCTCCCATTTTAGTAGTTATAACGAAAATTCCAGAAATGATACTTTTTTGTATATTTTCGTATTAAATATTTTCTTTGACGTATGTTGCTATTCTATGAATCGGGCTCTCAATAAAGTCTACTGGTTGAAAACCTTTAACTATACCTTTATTGAGTATACTTGTCTCATCTCCACAGTGTGTTTCCTGTAAAAGTAAAATATCGACCCTATTCCTAAAACAAAGATTAGACAAGAAATCTGATTTGTCCTTACTTCAACCTCTCAACATTAATTTGTAGAATATTTGTGTGTGCCCTATATTAGTGTGTGATTGTGTTTTGTGAAATTGTGTTATACATTTTTTCGTAATTATCCGGGAGGGTCTTGATGACCAGGTCCGGAAACCAAAGTGGTGATTCTCAGGAACAACATGTTTTTCTTGTTGACCATGGAGAACTGTAAGGTACTGATCACCTTCCATATTTAATATTTGTATTAAAAACGCCTAAAAACATACACGAAAAAACTCTAACAAATTGACGTATGTTTTGACGTTTCGACCATATCTATTTTCAGATAACTGTGCGTCACAAAACAAAAATAACGTCATGGTTCAATATCTTTTTACACTAGTAGAAATGGGAAAGTTCAAAATGATTTGCCATTGCTTTCCTGAACCAGGCCATAGTTATCTGCCATGCGACAGAAGCTTCGCGGCTATTGAGAAGAAAAAGTGAAGATATGATAAAATCTATCTTCCAAATAAGTACGCCAAAATTATTTGAGAATTTGGGAGTAAATTTAAGGTTCATGTACCTGATCAAAATATGTTCCTTAATTTTAAAGAACATTTCTTGCCATCATTCAAGAGAAACCGAGCGTGAAAATAAGAAATTTACAATTTTAAAATACAGAATCTTTGTATATGACATGTCAAAGATGCCAAGAATATCATGTAGTATACCAGTATCGGCAGTGATATTCCAGGAGTTTGAGATGAAAAAAGAAAAGGAAAGTATTCTCACTATGCCAGATGATATAAAGGTTTTGTAGCATGAAAAAAGAAAGAAGAAAAAGAAAAAGTTTGATTATGTCATGGCATTGTCTGAAAGTTATGTACCACAAAAAGATCAGTGGTTTTATACAGAGATTCGAAACTATCACTTAAATTTTGTTCCCCCAGAAGAAGCCACATCATGTTTCGAATTTGAAGATGGGGAAGATGATAACTAATGTTATTCTTGGTGAATATACATACTTGTAATAACTTTTCTTTCTGGTAGCTTAATTTAAGTTTTTTGTATTTTACATTAACTCTAATGTGACGCTTCAATAAAATTATTAAAAACTGATATCAAATACTTTGCAAGAACTGGACATGTCCATCTTTTTTTTACTGAAGGGATAAGTCAAATAGCTGCAATGAATCATTTTGAGAAAATTTGTCCACATTCCAATAACGAATAACTCACTAGAGTCAAAGTTATTATTTTTTTTTCTTATAATGCGTGAAAACGTTTTTTCTGTCTCCTAAACAATAATCAAAAATGGACATGTCCACTTCTTGCATTGACTCCTTCAATAATAAACCAGTTGAAAAAGTTACAATCGGGAGAACCATTTAAACCACCTGGTGCTCCAGCCACATTTACAGTAGAAGAAGAAACTTTATTCGTATCATGCATAGAAAATTTATGAATATGGTTTCCCTTTAACTACAATAGATCTTCGAGTCGTGATAAAATCATATTTGGGGAAAGTTTACCGTAAAATAAATAAGTTTAAGAACAATTATCCAGGAGCGGAATGGATGTATTACTTTTTAGAAAATAAACCCGTCTTTATCTCAAAGATTTGCTGCAAATATAAAACGAACTAAGACTTTGACAGAATATATTTAAAATTTGAAGTAGCTAGTCAAAGATATTCCACCAGATAATATGTGGAATTGACGAGACCAATCTGTCTGACGAGCCTAGTCAGAAAAAAAATTTGACTAAGCTGCGCACAAAATATCTTGAACAAATAAGAAATACATCCAAAAGTTCTACTTCTATTATGTTTGCAGGAATTACCACACGTGAACTTATACCACCATACATACTTCATAAAGCAAAACAATTATGAAACACTTGGACAGAAGGTGGACCAAAAGGCGCTAGATATAATTGCAGTCCTCTGGATGCTTTGATATGAATCTCTTTAATGACTGGTTTTTTAGTACAATCTTGCTAAGAATAAAGAAACAAGAAGGTTTCAAAGTCATTATTAGATACAATTTGTCTTCCCACATATCTGTTGACGTTCTACAGGTCTATGAAAAAAATAATATACGATTTGTATGCCTTTCACCTAACACCACACATCTTACTCAACCGTTGGATGTCGCCTTTTTCAGGCCAGTGAAAACAGCATGGTGAAAAATTCTCACTAAATGGAAGACTAGCACACGAGGTATCTGCGAAGCTGTTGTTCAGAAAAGTAGTTTTCTATGTTACTGGCTAAGCTTGTGACTGATTTAGACGAAAATCGCGAAGTAAACTTAAAATCAGGATTCAAGAAACGTGGAATATATCTTACAGATGTTGCACCATTGTTAGCGAAATTATCACTGCCTATTGATAAGGATGCACTGCAATATTCATTCTTAAAAACACTAGAAAGCATAAAGAGCAGAATGAACAAAAAGTGTAAAGAGAGAAAGACATCGTACAAAGCTTAACATTTTTCCCGGAAAAAGTGTCACAGAAGAGTTACATTCTATTCCAAACGACAAAGAAAATGACTGGCTTTTTTATACCAATTTTTTTTGAAAAAAACTCTAAAACATGTTGAATTCTTATCCTTCATATCTCAAGATGATCAATATTTTAGTTCCTAATTTGTTGTAACAATCGTCGATATGTTTCAGTAACTCACATATGAATGGAAACTCAAATTGCATGTACAGAGTGATGATAATTCTCGTACCAATATGAACAACTTTGTGTATGAATTAGATTTTTAAAAATAAATTTTCTTAATACTTTCTGAACGTAATGGAAAAGTTACCATGTTTGTAATAAATAAATTAGATAAACGTTTGGAATCGATAATTTGAGTGAAAATTTGCAAGTAGTTGAATGTAATTGCATATTAAAACATAGTTTATTATTTAAAACAACTTTTCATAATTACAACAATTTATTTGAATGCTAAGCTGTAGCCCCTTCATATATCTGCCATAAACTCTCCGCCGCGACACAGAATCGAGACAAATGAATATGACGCATTTTTTTAACAATTAGGTGCCAAATTCTTAATAGGCGGAGATTGGAATGCCAAGCATACCAACTGGAGATCGAAGCTAACTACCACGAAAGGCCGAAACTTACTACAATCTATTGTAAACCACAACTATTCTTATCTATTTACCGGTCTATCAACATATTGGCATACAGATACCCACAAGCTACCTGATTTATTGACTTATTCATTTTAAAGAACATAGCGACAAATTATACTACCATCGAAGCTAATTGGGATCTTTCATCCGATTATACTCCTATAATTGTAACTCTCAGTACATATATATCTAGTATAAGCAAATTCCCCGGTCTGACTTTACCAAGGACTGATTGGAACTTGTTTCATCACGAATCACATTAACCTTTATATTAAACTCCAAGACCCAGATAATATTGATGCTTCAGTCCATTACGTTACTAGAATACTCCACCTCAGCCCCCTACACCGACATGTCACAATAACTCTCCGCTGTTCATCAAAGAACTTGTTGCTGAGAAACGAAGAGCCAGATGTAGCTGGCAAAGGATTCGAAATCGTATTGATAAAATCGACTATAACAGGTTCACCAGACAGCTTTAAATAACAGACGCAACACTGAATTTGAAACCTGCAAACAAAGTCTATCCAATAAGAATCATTCCATTTGAAAGACAACCAAGAAATTTAAGAAACCAATTGCTCACATCCCCCCCATACGAAAGGTAGATAGTAGTTGGGCAAAAACAGATACTGAGAAAGCTACTACTTTTGCTACACATCTTGCCAGGGTTTTTAGTGAGCCTCAACCACAAATTAACAATCGCCATGATGCAACGATAAAGTACTACCTGGATAGTCCCTGTCCAATGACACTACCCATTTTTGTGCCTTTTCACCATCAGAAGTCAAACAAGTAATTTCAAGATGCACTAACCATAAAACACCAAGCTTTGATTTGGTTACTGGTCGAGTACTCAAAGAGCTGCCTAGAATAGGTCTTGTTCTGCTAACAACAATCTACAACAGTATGTTGCAATTGGCCTACTTTTCTCTGACTTGGAAATTCGCCCAAATCATCCTAATCCCTAAGCCAGATATCTAGATATCGTCTCGTCATATACACCTATAAGTCTCTTATCAATCGCGTCCAAAATATTTAAACGTTTACTACTGAAAAGACTTATTGAAGATGTCAACTTAATGAATCTAATACCTTCACACCAATTTGGTTTTCACGAGTACCATTTCACTATTCGACAGAGTCATAGAGTGGTATCATCCATGCAAGTTTAAAAGAAAAGCAACTCTGTACGACTGCCTTTCTAGATATACCACAAGCGTTTGATCGAGTTTGGCATGACGGTCTTCTGCATAAACTAATACTCAACCTTCCTACCCCCTATTACCTTTTACTCAAATCATACCTAAATAATCGATATTTCCAAACCAATATAACATCGCAACATCTTCCTACTATCCAATCACTGCCGGCGTACCTTAGGAAACAGTCTTCGGGCCTCTCCTACTACCTCTCTTGCTACATTTGCCGATGACACAGCTATCATCGCTGTTGATAACGATCTGGCGCGTCCAAATTAATTAAACTAAATTAGCCCAAATTACTTTTATTAAGTTAAATATTTGGGACTCATATTAGTTAAAAAAACTTACGTGGAAATCACATATAACAGCAAAAAAGACACAGACCTAAAGTTACACCAGATGCATTGGCTCCTTGGACGCAAGTCAAAGCTCGAAACAGTGAATAAAATCTTGTTCTACAAATGCATACTAAAGCCAATCTGGACGTGTGGCGTTCAGATTTGGCGATGCGCAAAGCCTTCGAATACTAAGATCTTACAAAGAGTTCAGTCAAAGATCCTCAGAATAATATTCAACGCCTATTGGGCTTTCCGCTCAGCAAAAAACTCTTTATGATGACTCAGACATCGCACTTGTAGCAAACAAAATTTGGAGACTAACCACTAACAACTACCTATGCAGCCTTGCAGGCCATCCCAATGATCTAGTCCAACGACTGAGAGATCCACCAGAGGTCAGAAGGCGGCTGATACGACGATGACCAACAGATAATAACAAAAAAAAATTAATAATTAATCATCCCTGCATCTTGTACTCACTGGAGTGCTGTCATTGGGTAGCTTCTCCTTTCAAAGTTTGCTTTCATCCTATTTACTTATAGCTTCTACTGAGCAGCTTGTAAATTTGCACTGTTTTTGATATTGTTACAAATAAAGGTACTTTATTCTTACACCAAATTAATATTTTTCTATTTAAACTTCCCCATTGGTGTGTCGTTTGAATGCATCATACACTAAAGATCTTCTTGTCGTAATGGAACCTTCACGATATTAGATCGTACAGGTAATATTCTTAAAAATAAACTTAAAACTACATAAAAAGAACAATATTTGTTTCAGGAAGACAAACTCTATTCAAAGAATCAAGACAGAATCATCAAAAACTAAATTTTTATGAAATTAATTAGTAAAGCTGAATGTTGCGTGCGAAATGTTATGAATCGACAACTGCTTAGCAATTTCAATATTTATTCATTGCACAATGTTTGCAAAGCTAAAATATTAAGTAAAATTAAAAATTTTGTTTTGGAAAGTAAGGTACAATTTCCTTCCTAATTATTTATCTGTAATCCTATTACAGTTTTCTTCGTCTTATTATACGATACCTGATTCGTGAAACTGTCTTTACAAATACCACTCGAGCTTATATTTTGGGCCGGTTATTTTTAAAAATTTTTTCTTGTATTTACAGGTATAATTTAACTCGATTTGTTTGACAAAATCACTCCAACTTGCCTCGAACGAAAAAAAAATAACTGACTAAATCTGAGTTCGTGTATACGTACTAATTTTTGAACGAGAAAAATACGTTTCAATAACTATATATGAATGCAAGTAACAATTTTGATACCAAAACTATGTACCTAAATAAAATATTTATATCTAGAATGTTATCAAACTCGTTTCGAAAGGTAAGCAGAAGAATGACATTAAACCTTCATCTTACAATTAGTGAAAGGAATCACCAATTTCAGATTGCCTTGCAGTACATAATATTGAAACCGATACAACTTATCTAAACAAGTTGATCGTTAAAAATAATTGCATACTTACCTTTCCAAAAACTATTTATGTATTAAGTAAAGATTTGTATACACTTAAAGTAAAATCAATTGCACGCATGAGAAACAGTTAAATTACGTAGCATTTCAGATGCCATTCCAAATATAAAATCTGATATAAGTTTGCGAATTAGTCTTATAACAAATCCAAGTAACTAAAGTGATCTTTAGATCTAAGAATTACTGTTATTACGTAGAGAAAGTAACCGCACTTTAATATTATTACCAATCGAAACGGTAATATTTGCTTAAGCACTTTTTCTCTAAGTCATAAAATTAAATTTGAATTTCTGAATAAACTACAGTAAAACCTCTAAATAGCGGTAACTAAAATTTGCTGCAAAACTGACCGGTATATGGAGGTGGCCGTTATTAGGAAGAAAAAAAATTATTTCTACTCGTTGTTTATTCAAATCTTTTAATTATGGAACATAATACGGTTCGCTATAGGGTACTATATATCTGCATTAAAAATAAGTATATGTTGATGCAATATTAAATAATTAGACGATATAATAATGGAAGAGTTATACATATTGAATACATAATACATACATTTACACAATATGTACCTATTTTCTAATTGCTCGTTATACATATTACAATAATTAATTACATACATATACATACCATAAAATTACATTTTTGTGAAATATTTTTGTATTAAGGTTTGTTTTACATTTTTAAGTTAAGTTTGTAAAACAGAAGATTTTCATTATGATAAAATTTGAAGTACTTCTACCGCCAGCTCACTCTTATCATTAGAAAATAGAAAACTTTGCACATCTCTTAGTTTTCCACACACTTTACCCATATCTTTAATGTTTGACGTAAAAACTTCTGCACTACTTTTATTGTTCGAATCACAACTTTCACTATAGTCTAATTCACTGATTATATTTTTAATACTTAAATTGGTGCTTTTGGTCAAAATATCACAATCAATAGATGCATAATTTTCAAGGCTTACACTTTGATTACCTTCTAGTAATACAGGAAAATGCTGAGCTAGTGCAATTTTGTCTTCTTCATCAAAATCTTCTTGCAAGACCTTTTCCGAGAATCCTGCTTTCGCAAAACATTTAGCAATTGTAATAGACAAAACTTTTCTCTAGGAAACTTATATCCAAACTAAAGCTCTGGTTAAATTGATACTTTTTTCTGCATCTTCAAAAGGATGTTCGGTATTTGTGAATTTTAGCAGTCTTTTGGTTAAAAACTTTCTGTAGGCTATCTTAAAGTTTTGGATAATTCCTAGATCCAGTGGCTAGCAATGAGATGTGGTGTTTGGGGGTAGAAAAACAATGTTTACATTTTTAAGAGCCACTTTGGAATAAGACTTAGCATTATCCATAAGTAATAAGACTTTTTATTTTCTTTTTATTTTTTCATCAAATTTTGTTTGCCAGGAAGTCATAATCTCTACTGTCATCCAAGCTTTTTTATTAGATACCCATAATAAGGGCACTTTGTTGATATAAGAGCCTTTAAATCATCTTGGGTGTTTACCTTTTCCAATGATTAACGGATTTTTCTTATCACCTTCCATATTTGTATAAAATAAAATTGTCAATTTTTGTTTTTCAGCTTTTTACCACTACATTTATCGTTTTTAAAGAGAACGTTTTGTTTGACATTGCAAGGTAAAAATGTCCGGTCTCGTCAGCATTGTACACATTTTTGGCTGAATAGAGTATTCAATATTACTGACAGCTTTGCTTTTCAAGCTTCCACAGTGTCCAGGTTGATATCAGCTGACTTCCCACAAGTTGTTTTAAAGTATATGTTATGTCTTAGACAAAATTTCTTAAGCCACCCATTTGAAGCTTCAAAAACCGTCATTTTTAAATTTTCCGCAACTTCCAATGCTTTCTCTTTATTAAAGGTCTAGATATAGAAATATTTTAATTCCTAGCTTTACAAAACCAGTTGTAAACTACTCGGTCAATTTCCAAACCTTCAGTTCTAGGAAATTTTCTCTTCTGCTCTGTATTGGAACCTTCTTAAAATAGCTTTTTTAAATCACATTTGTTTTTAAAAATATCGTTAACTTGTGTTCTTCCAACACTAAATTTTTCAGCCAATTTTCTAGTACATCTATATGTAACAGCACTGTTGAACATACTAACTCAAACTATGTACGCAAAATACGATTTTGAGGGTGAGCTTAATAAGCCTTTTAATTGCACTTTCTCTGTAATGACAATCTATTGTAAATCGAACAAATTCTTTAAATCCGTTCTTAAATACCGATAATTAATTAAGCCTCACACAATGAAACAATTATATATTATGCACAGCTTGAACGCTAACGTTATCGAGAAGTGGTTGCTATTAGGAGGGTCATTAATATGGATATTTCCGTATAATTGGTTTTTGACTTGGATAACTTGGCCGGTTTTAGAGGTGGCTGCTTTTAAGAGGTGGCCGAAAATAGAGGTTTTACTGTATTAACACACTAATGTACGAAAGTTTCAGAAAGTTTTTAACAAAACTTTACAAACCCTCAACAAACAACATTTTTGAGTTTATTCAATGATCTTGGATTATATTACACTTACTGCTCAATTTTCGAAGAGTATGTAGTTTGTAACTAATAGACATTGTACCTTTTATCTGATTACATTTTTCACCTATATAGTTAAAGAACTAACATCCGTGAAGTTGACACTGCTTGAAAGACCAAAAAAAATGTATAGTTTATCTGCAGTGCTTCTTAGTGCTTTAGTGCATTAACGAAAATTTTAGAGTCAATCGTTAGTGCTTATGGTGCTTCATAAAAAAAATTATTTACCTAAATAATTTGCAGAAAAAAATCAAATTTTAAAGAGCGTGCCAACATCAGTTTGATTAGGAGCACTAAGAAATTTTTTTTTGTAATAATTGCTTTATAAAAGAAATTATGTCCCTAAGCTTTTTCAAGAAAATAAAATTCAAAGGGGAATACTAAATTTACCTTTCATCGGAAGCACTAATAAAAACTTTATAGTCGATCGTTAGTGGTTTGTTAACCATCGACTTATAACATTTTCGTTAATGCTTTTGATAAAGCAGAAGTTGACGCTCTTTACAATTTGAATTTTCTCGAAAACGCTTGAGGTAGACTTGTTTTTATGAAGCTTCCTATAAAGCGCAATATCGGCAGTTCCCTCTAAAATTTTATTTTCGTGAAAATGCTTATGACTTGTTTTATGTAGCATTTTTGTTAGAGTTCCTAATCAAACGTCAAGTAGACAAATCCTTTAGAATTTTATTTTCTTTTGCAAGCGATTGGAGGAGATAAATTTTCTTATAAAACATTAAGAAGCGCCCACGAAGCACAAGCACTGAAGATTGATTATAAAATTTTCGTTAGTGCTTTTGATGAAACGGAAAGTTGACGCGCTTCGTAGAATTTTGATAATAGCACACTTCAGTTAAAAATTTAAAAAGGACAAAAGAGTCTACATTAATGCTCTCTTTTACCAGTAAGGAAACATGCTTTAGAAAAACAATGAAAATACCTTTAAATTTAGTATTAAGAAATTCCTGCAGTTTGCTGCAGTGTTACCTATTACAAATTGTTGGTTGCTGGTTGATTGTTGATGTTTGGTTGGATCGTTTTATTCGTGATATTTATTCATTATTGTTGCTATTCTCGTTATTTATCCGTTTCCTAAAACAGTTATAGGAACTGCATGCACAAGCAATTTCCGCGTCCGTATTTTGCGGAAGTATAAACAAACAAAGAATGCTACGTTCGCAAGGAATTATTGTAACCTTGCAAGCTAAGCATCCCAACACGCCAGACGGTATATAATGAGGCGAACGAGTCAACAGAAGACAGACCCAGAGTACGATACGGCGTAGTAACCAAAGTGACTAGTGCGATCCCAGCAGTTCCGCGTTCCTATATGGCGCTTACTCGCATTCCGCTCTCGCAGCAAACGCATTAACATTAAACAACTAACAGCGCGGTTATTGTAAGTTAAAATAAACTCGTATTCGCAAACTCAACGTAGTTTTTCTCTGATGCAAACCGGCGCCTAGAACTAACCCCTAGCCGCCACAGTGGTGACCCCGACGTGATGTATTTGATCAGAGAAAGGTCACCGTTCGAAGACTTCACCGCAGAATTCAGAAACAACGGTGCAACGTCTTATCCAGTGACGACCATCATCATATTTTTCGTGATCGTCCTGTTCGCCGCCAAACACTGGTAAGACTCCGACGCACATACGAGTAATGGGAGGTTCTGAATCTAAGGAAGAGATCATCGTGCAGAACGCAAACGGCAGCGCATCTGCCACCCTAAACACCGCCGAAACTCTCCACACAATCACCGTCGTATTATTGGTATTAATCATCATCCGGTTCGCCGCAAAGGACCTCTGCGCATTTCACAAGAGGAAGGTAAACCGCGCGGCCACCAAGCTCCAGGCACAAGCGACAGTGTAATCTTCGAGACGACATCAGATCACACTGGCTGCCGCGAACAAACGAAAAATGGCCCCCACAATCGCAACCGCTTCCGCGAACTCACGACGCCTACAACGACCCCGCAATCGAACGCGTAGGCGTACGCATCCCCCATTTTGGCCGGAAGACCCTCTCATGTGGTTCCTGCAAATCGAAGGCCAATTCGCTTTAGCTGGGATCATCGCGGACGAAACAAAATATAACTACGTGATCGCCAATATAGATACCAAGCATGCCACGGAGGTACGCGACATCCTTCAATCACCGCCGACCGAGGGCAAATACGACACCCTCAAAAAGGAACTAGTCAATCGCCTCAGCGCATCGAAATCGCAAAAGATACAGCGATTGCTTGAAGGCGAGGAACTCGGCGACCGCAAGCCATCGCAGTTCCTACGACACCTGAAAACCTCGGTGGGAGCACCATCCCTGACGACTTCCTACGAACCCTATGGCTCAACCGTTTACCGGCAACGATGCAGGCGATTCTGGCAACGCAGACCCACGACGACCTCGATAAATAGCCGTGCTCGCCGACGCCGTAAACGAGACGCTCGCATTCAAAAACGTATATACGTGCGACGCACGAACCCCCGCATGGACGCCGAACCCCGACGCAACAGGCAACCCGCGTTCCGACAATCACGACCACCATCTCGAAGCCGTTCCAATTCGAGAGATCGACATCGAAATTACGACCCCAATAACACTGCCACATGTTGGTACCACCAAGTTTTCAAAGGCCGAGCGAGAAAATGCCGCGAACCGTGTGATTTCCCTTCGGGAAACGGACAAGGCAGTCGATAAACGCGGCCAACGACAGCCTCAACATAACCCCGCGCCGCCTCTTCTTGCACGAGCGGGCCACACGACAAAGATTCCTAGTGGACACCGGCGCGGACGTCTCAGTTTTTCCCCGCAAGTTAGTTAACGGACCACGACACAAAACATCATACGAGCTGACAGCAGCGAACGGATCCAACATCGCGACATATGGTTTCATAACCCTCAGCCTCAATTTAGGCTTACGACGATCTTTCACCTGGCGTTTTATAATAGCAGACGTAACGAACCCCATAATCGGAGCCGACTTTCTGCACCACTACGCCTTGCTGGTGGACATCCACAACAATAGGATCACCGACCCGTTAACAAACATATCACGAGCCACTGGAGTGACCTCAGACCACGAACGGCCTACGATACGCGAAATCTCAGGGACGACACCGTTCCACGAAATTCTCAAAGAATTTCCCGAGATCACGAGACCTTCGGGCGCACCGCACGTGCCAAAACACGAAACGAAGCATTACATTCGAACCACTCCAGGGCCACCAATAACTTGCAAACCACGCCGCCTTGCACCCGACAAATTGAGGATTGCAAAACATGAATTCCAGTCCATGGTCGACATGGGCATCGCTCGCCCGTCAGACAGCAGTTGGGCATCACCGCTGCACATGGCACCGAAAAACGGCCATGACTGGAGGCCTTGCGGAGACTACAGGCCCCTCAACGCCCGAACAATCCCTGATCGCTACCCCGTGCCACACATAGAAGACTTCGCGCAAGGACTCCGAGGAAAACCATATTTTCGACAATAGATTTGGTACGAGCATATCACCAAATCCCAGTTGCAAATGAAGACATTCCGAAAACCGCAATTACGACACCTTTCGGACTGTACGAATTCCCCTTCATGTCTTTCGACTACGAAACGCCGGCCAGACTTTTCAGCGTTTTATCGACGAGGTAACCTGAGGTTTGGACTACTGTTACACCTACCTCGACGACATACTCGTAGCCTCCACATCCGAAGACGAGCACAAAATCCATTTACGAACACTGTTCACGCGCTTACAGAGGTATGGGATACTCATTAACCCAACGAAATGCCACTTAGGCGTCACGAACGCACGTTTCCTCGGATACCAAGTCTCGAGCAAGGGCACGACACCACTGGCGGACAAAGTGGACGCAATCAGGAATTTCCCCACGCCGACAACGGCCAAACAATTGAGACAATTTTGGGCATGATAAATTTCTACAGGAGATTTATACCAGGAATTGCCGAACTGCAGGCACCGCTAAATGACCTGCTCAAACGCAACATTAAAGGCGCAAAACCAATCGAATGGCAGACCAAAGCAAACGAAGCTTTTGATGCCTGCAAAGAAAGACTGGCACAGGCCACGATGCTCGCACACCCCGAACCCGGAGCAACCCTTGCCATAGTCACTGACGCCTCAAATAACGCAATCGGAGCCGCTCTCCAACAACGCATCGACGACGACTGGGAACCACTCGCATTCTTCTCCAGGAAACTTTCAAGCGCAGAGAGAAAGTACGGGACCTACGACAGAGAATTACTAGCGATCTACCAAGCCATAAAACACTTCAGACACATGGTTGAAGGTAGAGAATTTTCTGTTCGTACGGACCACAAACCCCTGGTATACGCATTCCGCCAAAAGCCGGACAAATGTTCCCCCGCCAATTTCGTCACCTAGATTTTATATCCCAATTTACAACAGACATCCGTCACATCTCGGGCACGGAGAACGTCGTTGCGGACGCGCTATCCCGCATCGAAACAATCGCCACAGCCCCGATCGACTTCGAAAGTCTCGCAAAAGCACAGGCCACGGACAATGATCTGCAAACGCACCTGCGTCTAGGGAATTCACTCCAACTAAAAAAGTGATTCTCCCCAACACGGACACAGCCGTATACTGCGATCTGTCCACCGCCAACGCCAGACCTTTCGTCCCTACAACCCACCGCCAGCACATTTTCAACACAATGCACAATCTGGCGCACCCGGGAACGAAAGCCACAACAAAGCTCGTCAAACAGCGTTACGTTTGGCCATCCATTGACGCCGATTGCCGACAATGGACACGCGCATGCATACAATGCCAACGATCAAAAGTCACGCGACACGTAAAACACCTTTCGGAACGATAGCGAACCCATCCACACGTTTCGAGCACATTCATATCGACATAGTGGGACCGCTCCCCATATCGCAAGGCAAACGTTACTGCCTCACCTGTGTCGATAGATTTTCACGCTGGCCCGAAGCATACCCAATCGAAAATATCGAAGCCGAAACAATCACGCGCACGTTTTACAACGAATGGATCACACGCTTCGGTGTCCCGCTGCGAATAACCACAGACCAAGGGCGACAATTCGAATCACAACTGTTCAAACAGTTCAACAAACTCCTCGGCACCACACATTTGCGAACAACGGCCTACCACCCGCAATCGAATGGGATGGTGGAGCGTTTCCACCGCCACCTCAAAGCCGCCATCCGTTGCCACGAAACGAAACAGTGGACCGACGTACTACCCACGATTTTACTAGGACTACGAGCAGCATGGAGGGAAGACCTGAACTCATCTGCAGCCGAACTGGTATACGGCGAACCCCTGAGACTCCCTGGCGAATTCCTAGTACCAAAACAAACGCCCGCAACGGACCCGATAAATTACATAACGAACCTCAAACGCTACTTCGCAGAATTAAGCCCCACAGCTGGAACAAACCACGCCAAACCAAACACATTCATTTTAAAGACCTACAAACGGCCCAACAGGTATTCGTTCGACGCGACGCAGTAAAGACGCCACTCGAACAACCGTACGAGGGACCATTCCCGGTTTTAAAACGAGGAGATAAAACCTTAACGTTAAAAATAAGGGATCGCGAAACGACCGTCTCCATCGACCGCACGAAACCAGCCTACGTAGAAGGGAACCACACGCAGACGACGCAAACTTCAAGGACAACCTCGCCCACCACGGATCATCAAGGAGACACCGCCTCCAAACGAACACCACACACCATAACAAAGTCCGGAAGACACGTTCATTTTCCCAAGCGCCTGCATTAAGCGCGCACGCAAAATAATAAAGCGGCAAGGTAAAGCATACGCAAAATTAAACATTTTTGCCCACCAGCTCCGTTTTATCGTGGGATTTACCCACTAAGGGGGACCCATATAGGAACTGCATGCACAAGCAATTTCCGCGTCCGTATTTTGCGGAAGTATAAACAAACAAAGAATGCTACGTTCGCAAGGAATTATTGTAACCTTGCAAGCTAAGCATCCCAACACGCCAGACGGTATATAATGAGGCGAACGAGTCAACAGAAGACAGACCCAGAGTACGATACGGCGTAGTAACCAAAGTGACTAGTGCGATCCCAGCAGTTCCGCGTTCCTATATGGCGCTTACTCGCATTCCGCTCTCGCAGCAAACGCATTAACATTAAACAACTAACAGCGCGGTTATTGTAAGTTAAAATAAACTCGTATTCGCAAACTCAACGTAGTTTTTCTCTGATGCAAACCGGCGCCTAGAACTAACCCCTAGCCGCCACACAGTCTTTTTAATTATCGTGTTGGAAATTTTTACTAAATACCCATATGTATGTTGGCTGCCTTGACGAAAAGAGAAAGGACTAGGGTAGACTCTTTTGTCCTTTTTAAATTTTTAACTGAAGTACGCTATTAGATTGGATTATATTTAGTAAAACTAAACACCTAAGTATGAGGTACTACATAGTAGTAGATGTCTTTCATCTACATAAGTCTTATCCACTTATAAAAAGATTATGACGTCATTGTGTAAACATAGTAGTCATAAAATGTAACATAAGATAGACTCACGATTATTATAAAGATTGAGAACGTAATACATTAATTCCTTACAAACCTTGACACCGCAAACAAAGTTATCCGCAATACTTTTTTTAACCTAACCTTTTGCATATACATTTAATAGCCTTTAAAAAAAAGCTTAACTTATTATGTTTTGAAGCCTAAATTTGACAAAGAATAACATTTTCGTTGGGACCGTTGGAATAGTGGGCAGTTATCAATCAACGTTAGAACCTTTACTGTCAGCAGCAAATATACTGGAAATTAAAAATTCATCAATGAACCCTAAACGTAAATTTCCTCAAGAGAGAATTTCAAAAACTATCTTTAACTAATGTTTAATACCACGATCAATTTATCTTCATTCGTTATAAAATAATGACGTTATTTTGGCAATAATTATGATTTTCATTCCCAACGGCTTTTTTGAATGATGTGGAGCAAAATGATCAACTTGACCACCATCTTTGAAAGTGTAGTAAGTAACGGTTTATTCTCTAGATCTTTTAAAACAAGTTGTGCGTTATAGCACTTTAGCCTCTTGATTTTGATTAAAATTTGAAGAAAAACGTCGAAAAAGTGTTTCGTATAAAAGTTTGGTGTCGCTTATTGTTTATTTAAATCGTATTCTCTCATGAGTATGCAAAAGCTAAGCAATGTACCATCATCTGTTCTAACATTCTATATACATTGATTATGCGTTTGTTAATATTTTTTATATTTTAATTAAATGTTTGTTCTTTGTTATTTCTCTAACTTTTTTCCATCTTGGTTAGATTTATACTTACATATGTCCTTAGACAATGTATGAACTAGCTCTTCTTGATCAGGTATGTGACCGTCGGCAAGGCCTAATCAGATAAAGGCGAATCAGCTTATTTCGATGTAGCTACTTCGACGCCACCATCTCTACACCATCGGTTCGACGCGAAATCATCTTGACACGAGATCAACTTGACGTGAGCTTATCTCGATGCGAGCTATTCTCGAAAAAAAAACCGTTTAAGATTTATAGGTATAAGTCTGTTAAAAAAAAACCGCGAAAAATAATCGATGGAAGTCGAAATCAGTCGTGATGGGCTGATGTCGACATGAGCTTGCATGGAGTTGACTAGCGCGAGATGATCTCGTGAGGAGATGATTTCAGATTGAGATGAACCTACGCCGAAGCGGCAGCTTCGAGATGGCATCGTCATCGAAGTAGCCGCTTCAAATTAAGATGTACCGACATTAAGGGTATCTTGAATTTGAATATATTGCTATGTGTTAAACTAGCTAAAAACTATTTTACCATTATGCTATGGTTACATTTACACATTCTACTCATTCATTCAAACTAATATTGAATGCCAAAAAAAACTTATAATATATCTATTATTGAACGTTTATTTTTGTACCACTAAATTCCTTACACTAAATTAATCAACGTTATGTTTTATACATCTTCAGGATTACTACCCTCCTCGACACAACTGTCACTTCTATTTATGCTTATTTTGTTGTAGATCACTTGACGCGTTTCTACTCTTCCTTCATATTAATATTCTTGTAATTGTTTCACTACTTTTAAATTTGGTAATCTTACGTTTCTGTATATGTCCTCATCAAATTACCCTGTACACCATTTCACCACTGCTTCAGTAAAAATATTAAGAGGAATTGTCTTACGCGTAACCTGTTGCGTGTCATACTAATAATTTTCATTGCTCTTTTAAAACTTTCATAATCTTCTACATTTTCTTTTTACATACTAATACCATAATCTGCTTCTATTTGTTTTTATTTATTACATAACACCTTTCTCTTATTTTCCTTATGGGTTCTTGTTTTTTTATTTTATAATTAGTATATACGAATATGGTTCCTTACTAATTCGACCTGCTTCACGTTGGTCGCCAAAAATGCTATTTATTAAACTATCCAACATAAATATAACTTTATTTTAACTAAACTTTTTCTTTTAAATTAAAGTTGTACCGGGTGGGCAAATAAGCGAGGTAAGCGGCTGTATCTCAGAAACTAATGATCGTAGACAGTAACGGTAAAAATTGTGGGCAAGGTAAAATGCTGGAATTATGTTTAAGTTTTTAAGATAGCCGCCAGTGGGCGTTTCCGCCATCTTGAATTACATAAAATTATGTTTCTTGCAATTTTCCCCAGTGAATGTAACAAAAAAGTATTTGCGTTTTAGTGTTAACTTAAAGTCGAACATTTTTTGTTAAACCAACTTTTCTTTATATTTCGAAATAAAGTGGTTTAATAGATTTGGATAAATTTGGTATAATTGAAAAGAGCATTTCTTGGGATTTTAGATTTTTCGTAATTATGACAGTTGTGACCTACATGGCCGCCGACAGAGAGCGTTATTCGATATTATATCCAAAATGTTAGATTTTTTCAAAAAATTTAAATGCAATGATATACATTTTTTTGGACTAGATAATAGAAAAATGACCAACCAATGAACCTGCGCAAACCGCATTTTAATATCTTTTTCCTAACTCAAATTATTAAAAAAAAATACTAAACCAGGAAAATTCATATATACCCATTTAAAAATGCATCGGTTGCTTTCGATAAAAAGGCAAGTAGTAGACCATGAAAATAAAAGACAACTCCTCTCAAAAA
This sequence comes from Abscondita cerata, assembly GCA_030710515.1. Classification (NCBI taxonomy): domain Eukaryota; kingdom Metazoa; phylum Arthropoda; class Insecta; order Coleoptera; family Lampyridae; genus Abscondita; species Abscondita cerata. The sequence continues at coordinate 47,068 of JALBCR010000889.1, read as the reverse complement.
TATTCACGAGAAATCTCAGTTTATTTAGTGCTGTAAATTTAAGTCACGCGTAAACGATTTTCCTTTTAAATAAAGTTGTGGTCCTGAAAAGGACCGATTTTGAAAAAAGATTAATGCCTTCTGTGTTCAAATTGCCTTCCGTCATATTCCACACATTGTTCCAGTCTTTCTTGAGTCAACAAAACCGCAGCCTCGATTTCTGCCGCTGATAGTTGACGGATTGAGTTTCGAATTCTGTTTTCCATATCCGTTCGTGTTGTTGGTAGAGTCTTTTAAGCGTCCCCACAAGTAGAAATCCAGACATGTCAAGTCGGGAGATCTTGTCGGCCAAGAAAATAGGCTTCCCCTTCCTATCCAGCGTTGTCGAAAGGTCTCGTTAATATGGTTTCGGGCATTAATTGAATAATGTGCCGGACAACCATCTAATTGCAGAAACATAGTTCTCCTAGTTTCCAGTGGCACATCTTCCAACAAAGTTGGCAAGTCCTTGATCAAAAACTCTAAGAAGCGGTTACCAGTTAAAACTTGTTCAAAAAATAAGGTTCAATAATTCTGTCCCCAATGATACCGCACCACACATTTAGGCTCCAGCGTCGCTGGTGTTGCACTTCTCTTAACCAATGCGGATTTCAGCGGACCAATAATGCATATTACTCTACCATCACTATTAAAGGTAGCCTCGTCGGTCCAGAGAATTTCCGTTAAGAAATTTCTGTTTTCCTCAAGCATGCCTAGCATCCATTGGCAATAATTTAATCTATTATTAAAATCTTGTTCATTTAGCGCCTGATGCAAGGCTATGTGGTAAGGATGTATAGTCTACAAGTAAAAAACAACATATGCGTAAAAATAATATAATCAGAATAACACTGAATTGTGTGTGCATTTGAGAGTATGTGCCAAGATACTTGGAATAAGATAAAATTATTTACCTATAATCTTTCAAAATATTTCTAACATTTGTTCATACTATTCCCAAGTCTAGAGACAATGTTCTAGTTCCTACATGTCTATCAAATTCTATGTAAGCCAAGACATTGATAATGTTTTCTTCGGTCCTTCTATTGCGACGCCTGCGGATGATGAAAACTTTCAGTATCGCGTAACCGTTGTACCAAGCCCAAAAACATTCTTCTCCGTAACGACGGCGATCTGGATACCGTGCCGCGTACTGTCTTGCAGCTATAGCTGCATTTTGAAAACACTGGAAATAACTCACAATCATGTCAAGGGCTTTATTATTTGTGAAATGCATTTTGATTAAATAGTACTCCAATTATACGCAATCAGCAATATTAGGCTGCGTGTGACAAAACTTTGACGTTATTTGGGAATATTTTTGACAGGAGTTGTTTTTTATTTTCATGGCCTACTACTTGCCTTCTAACGAGTTCTAACCGAAAGCAACCGATGCATTTTTTAATGGGTATATATGAATATTCCTGGTTTAGTATTTTTTTTAATAATTTGAGTTAGGAAAAAAAAAATTAAGATGTCGTTTGCGCAGGCTTATTGGTTCGTCATTTGTCTATTATCTTGTCTAAAAAAAGTCATATCATCGCATTTAAATTTTTTGAAAAAATCTAATATTTTGGTTATAATATCGAATAACGCCTTCTATTGGCGACCGTGTAAGTCACAACTGTCATAATTACAAGAAACCCAGAAGCCTAAGAAATGCTCTTTCCAATGATACCAAATTTATCCAAATCCATTAAGCCGTTTCGAAGTTACAGGCATTCATTTAAAACAACATTTAAATACCCCCACCACTTTATTTCGAAAGATAGATAAACATTGGTTGGACAAAAAATGTTCGACTTTAGGTTAACATTAAAACGCAAATACTTTTTTGTTACATTCATTGGGGAAAACCGCGAGAAACGTAATTTTATGTAATTCAAGATGGCGGAAACGCCCACTGGCGGCCATCTAGAAAACTTAAACATAATTCCAGAATTTTCCCTTGCCCGCTTTACCTATAAAATTTTTTACCGTAACTCTCTACGATCATTAATTTCTGAGATACAGCCGCTTACCTCGCTTTTTTGCCCACCCTCTACATTACATTCATTACTCTTATTTGATCAAAGTATTTGAGATTTTTTTACAATGGTTACATGTATACAGGTCACTCATTCAATTTAGAACATTGCGTTATATTATTATTTTATATTATTATTGCGCACGATTTGGTCAGCATATTATTTACATTTACACTAATTTTCATCACTACATAGTTGTTTGTAATCATAAGTTTCAATAAATTAACAAAATTAACCGAACTCAACGACTTTGGAAAAAAAAAACATTTTTAAAAAATTAGAATTTATATACAAGGTGTCTCAGCAAGATCGGTCATTAGAATTTGATGATTTTCTCATTAAAACAAAAATTTCTAAACTTTCTAAAATTTTTTTCCGAAATTCGGAGAGATGGTTAATGTTCACAGAATGAACTGTAACTCCTACTTGAGATGAGATAGGAAATTCAATTACACTTGTAGGTATTTGCCTAAAAACAATTTTTAAATTTATACTATTCAACGTGAAAACTTTATGTAAAAAAATTATAAAATTAAATTATTTTAAATGGAACTCCCAAGATTCTAAAGTCATATAACTTTTATTCATCAATAACATTAAAAATAATGTATTTTGTACGTGTCGTATTAAAAATAATGTTATTTGAACTATATTATTGAACGGACAACATAAAAAAAAAAGTTGATTGATCATCTGTTGTCCTGAGTGTCCAGTTCTGTTGTTACGAATTTCTTTGAATGAACCAGGTATCTCCATTGATGAGAGAGCGTGGTATAATATTTTCAGGACACATAAAGTATTATTAACAAGTTTTCGATGTGTTTACAGAAGCTTGTAACGGTTGCAGGTCACAAATAAACAAATAGATAAAATTTAAGATAACGGCTAGAAAAGGAGGAACACAAAAATATTGAGCACGAAATAGCGTACTAAATGCTTGGAGGATCCCGAGTTTATAAACGTTAGTCCAGCAGTGTCTGGCTACAGTCGGTGAGGTGGTGAAGGTCCTTAGGAGAGCTAAAAGATAACTGCCGAATAACGTGGCGCCACCTGCTGGGTAACGGAGAGAAATAAAACCGATCAGCAGGAATTCAACGGTTTTATTTGAAATCTAACACGCTACAACAAATGCAAGTTCAAGAGAGAGAGAGCCAAAAGACACATAAATATAACACATACAATTTAAAATATTAGGATTATTTAGTAAGAACGACAAAGGCTGTCGCATAGAACTTGCGTGCGTTAGAAATAATAAATAAATCTGAATTACTTCAGTTAAGTTTCTCGTTTATTAAAAACTTTATGGATAGCGTATCAATTTAAGAATGATGAGTAAGAAACTTGACGTACACTTGTCACGTACACGCGGTGGCTTAAAACTACTAATACACGTTTCAAATATAGGATGTAGCTTTCGCCAATCGAAAAGGCCTTTTGATGAGCGTACCCCTCGAAACTCTGACTGAGTTCGTGCCGACAACACTAGTGTGAGAGTATGGAGGCTACCCCGAATCACAACTTGCCTTAAAATACTAAAGGTAAATACTAAAGGTATGACCGCTTGATGTCGCGTGTACTTCGGTTTTGAACGCATGCAAAATATGAACTGGTTCCTTAAAACGATCTTATCTGGTTATGGTTGTACGTAAAGCCGATAACCACGTTCCTAACAACACAGCTACTTGAAGATCAGAAGGAGTTCGCTGGAAAATAATCGAAGACCCAATTCTAGGAGTCGAAGTTGTCGTTGTGAACAACGGGTGCACTGCATGCGAATACCCTATACCGTAGGAGGCGATTCGGCCAGGTGTCCCCGAGATCGGCGACAATATAAATTCAGGCCAGTTTAGTGTCACAAACGAAAAGATAATTGCTCGTTACAGCGTCCCCAGAAATTATCCAGACATACAATAGAGGAAAGAAGGGTAAATATACAGCAAAGGGACCCACCTCCGATCGCCTTCTAAATAGGTGCGTTGGACGCGGCTTCCGATGCGGAACAACTTTTCCCTCTGACATAATTGGGGGTCACGTCGGTAAAAAGTTATTCACCATTAAAGATGTGTTGCTGTATATTTACCCCGATCGCACCTCCCAACCAACACCGTTTACCTCAAACCACATGCAAACATGTAATTTTTTTAAGAAGAAAATTGTAATAACTGTAACCTACCAACCAACACCGTTCACTCCCGTTCATACAGCAAAGGGGACCCACCTTCGATGACCTTAAATTTCACATATATTGTCAAGGACACCCTCCCGAGCAACTTGCAAGTAATTTTACTCGGGGGTCATTGTTTGTTAAAAAGTTATTAACGAATAAAGTTAATGTATTAGTTAAGGTCTACTACGCTCTCTAAACGTAGAATATAAATGAAGTAAGAATAACAGCAATAACCTGTAAACGTCTCTAAACAAGTGTTGGAGATAGAGTAAGTGTTCTCATAATAGAAGACGTCTCGAATGTACACGGTGTGGTACAATTGAGATTCCATTGTACGGCTGTTATCACCACCTTCATTTGTTAATAACTTTTTAAGAAACAATGACCCACGAGTAAAATTACTTGCAAGTTACTCGGGAGGCTGTCCTTGACAATATGGCAAAGACGTCGATTGTACAAAGTGTCATGCTATTCAAATTACAATATTTATCACATCTTTAATGGTGAATATCTTTTTTACCGACGTGACCCCCAATTATGTCAGAGGGAAAAGTTGTTCCGCATCGGAAGCCGCGTCCAACGCACCTATTTAGAACGCGATCGGAGGTGGGTCCCCTTTGCTGTATATTTACCGAAAGAAGTTGAAGTCCCGACACGTGCTAAATCATATGTCGTAATTAGCAATTAATAAAACCGCTAAATTCACCAAAATAATAGCAAAGAAACCCACTTTTGGCGTAAATAGTCTGTATCTATTTTCAAACTCAATTATTGTGAAATTATCGAAGCCACATAGCAGTTTTATGTTTAATTTTTAGCTTCGTACAGCACGGCTATCCGCCCAGGAACAAAGAACGTTTTTTAAGATGTCGATCCGCCGCTTTGAGTAGGAAACCCCAAATTACGATTCATCAATCGAAAAATTCGGTTCAAAGCGCGGTAAATTTAATTCGTGTTGCAACGCGCAACTTGAAGATTTTGAACCGTAACAAGCTATTTCATCCTCAAAAGTTTTTCCACATCTGTTAACCACACAAGACAATTGTACTTATCAGATCATAACGCTCAGGTTGATCTCTATGCGTGTTAAAGTGGCCACTCACTGGATACTCAGACTCAGCACTTCTGGGATAAAATAAAAACAACCATATGGTGTTTACCTGAATGCCCCTCTTTCTACTCCTATTAGAAGGCTCAAACTATTTGAGAGACATCTACATTAAAGTTACTCTTAATGTTTTTTTTGCTCCTGCGGATCTCTTCTTTGAATGATTCTTTTCCATGTATGTAGGGGGCTGCTCCTCACATCCTCCATCAAGTTATTCCATTTTTATTTGTCATTCTATGATCAATTTGGTTTCTATATGTTTCCTGGTGCAGACCATGGTGTTTTACCTATGTTTTTATTTATGCCTTAATAGTATTCCTCCAATTGCTAGGTTGTTGATTAAGCAAAATTTTACCAATCTTTTTCTATTGTTGTTTATGTTCATATTCCATATGGTCTCATTATGGATTTGTAACTTGTCTTGTGTATTCTCTACTTTTGCATTCAAGTCACATATACAATTTCTATGTCTAGTTTATACTTTTTCATAGATTTCTTGTCTGAGTATTTGTTGGTTTGTAAATATTTGTAACCAGTGTATTTCTGAACTTAGTTTTGAATCGTTCCTATATGATTCCCTATTCTAGTAGTGACTTGGTTGCTTCTTTGTTCAGTATTAAGGCTACACCTGTTTTATTGTGTGCGTGGTGTATCTGAGCTACCAGAGTAGAGTATTGTCTTTCCGTTTCTTACTTTTTCTGATCCATTCTATCTTGTGTTGTTGATTTCTAATATGCTTAATTTATATTTTGTACATCTTGGTTGATCTGTTTTCCATACAGTTTTATTTTTTATATTTGTCTTTTTTGTCAACCAACCGTAGCGGAAAATAGGTATATAACGAGGAGCAGAAGACAACAACATCAGTCTTTAGAGTAACTTTTGAAGAAGCTAACAGCATGGTTAGCAAAACGTCAAGCAGAGAACGTAGGAAGGAAGGACGAACACGGCTCAACCCGGAAGATAATAATCTTAGTGACAACAGCCGCGAAAGCTTACATTCATTCATTTTTAGTTGTTTTTTCTTTTAGTTTGTCGCTTGAATTTGTATTCGATACCCTTTTCGTTGCTTGGTTCGTCATTATTTTTTTGATCTTCTTTTTTCTGTTCTTGACCATATAGTGTAGTTTGCTTTAAACTTAAAGTTTTTGAAATCTATGGTTGTTACCTTTTTTTGCTTCTTCTATGCATATCTTTGTTCATTTTAGTTTGTTTTTCATATAATTTTCTTTTGATTGCATTCACTAAGCTGACTAATAGTGCGTGTTGATAATTTTGCAAACTGCTTTGTGGTGTGACTCTTTGAGTTTTTGAATACATTTTCCACTTCTTGTATTAAATCTTCACCTTGTATTTGTTTTCCTTTTATGATATTTTACGTTTTTCTGTCTTTTTCTGGTTTTTTAATTTTAGTGCGTCTATTGTTCTACCTTGTTGCTGCTATTTTTCTTCTCAGTTTGTTTTCTTGTATATTATTTTTTTAACAAACTGAAAAACACCAAAAAAACTGAATCAATCGCTAAGCTATCATCATCAGCGAACCCATTATTTTTTTGTTTAAGTATCTAAATTACCTTGTTGTTTTTTTAGCTCTTCCTTCATCTCGACTTTCAGATCTACGTTTATGTTTATTATTAACTGCTTTAGTTTTTCTATTTGTTCTACTGTCTCTAGTTTTTGGTTATTTTGTTTGGTATTTTTCTTCTTTTAGAGTGTTTTTTCGAGAATAAAAGTTGGGGTCAATGTACAGAAAAAATCCAAACAACGAAGGGTTTTAGACAAGAGTGTGAGTTATCTCCTACTTTGTTAAAATATACTTAGACAGAGCCGATTTAAGCTATATGGTTCGCAAACTACAAGAGTCATATGAAAATACCGACTCACAATAAATAAAAATAAAACAGAATATCTGCTAATAGGAAACGATAATACTCCAAATTGGCAATTAGAAATAAATTTTCAGAGTGTCCCATGGTGACGAGACATTAGACATATTTCACAGACTACTTCCACTTGAATTTTAAAAATTTGGCTTTAGGCGTTTTCGGGCATGTTCTTTTCAACTAAAATGGCGTCCACTTAACGCTTTCGGTTGTACCGGAAGTTGACATCATCTTCGTTACTTTAAATGAAACACCCTGTATATTATTGCAATCTTCGATTCTACGTTAATTTTTAGATAAACTTTCAATAAGGTTTCCTATTTTTAAAGATAACCAGTTTTGAGATATTTATTTTTTTCAAAAAAATTTAAAAAACACTTTCTAATTTAAAGAGATGTGTATGTTACAATAATAAAGTTAAAGAGATAAAATTTATAGAAGGCACAACTGAAACTCTAAGCTTCACTCCCACAATTTCATAATTACTTAATTTCATACAGGGTGGTAGAAATGTAGTGCCGAATTTAATCAAGTTTAAACCATCATAACTTATTTATTTTTAATGGAACACCCTGTATATTATTGCACAACTCGATGAATAATTTTGTTTTCTTTCGAAAGGTATAATGGTTTCCTATACCTATCTTTTCTAATTTTCAAAGTTTTTACTGTTATTCGTGCAGGGAAGATAGGTATAGGGAACCATTATACCATTCGAAAGAGGACAAAATTATTCATCGAGTTGTGCAATAATATACAGGTTGTTCCATTAAAAATAAATAAGTTATGATGGTTCGAACTTGATTAAATTCGGCACTACATTTCTACTACCCCGTATGAAATTAAGTAATTATAAAATCGTAGGAGGAAGCTGACGAGGAAACTGACATTGTTGAAGCCAAAAATAAATCCACAATTTTGGTCTTTAAACTAGTATGGTCGGAGAATGTCAAATTCAGAGCATATACATAAACCAATAATTATCAAAATAAAGGTAAATGCAATTAATGTCCTTATTTTGCCAATAATAGTAATAAAATTATGTGAGTAAGTTTCTGTAAAGGCCGTGCGGTACTGATCTAGGTCGTCCTTGCACAACTTATACTTTATTGTTATCGTTTTCTTATATGTTGCTAATATATTTAGTAGAATGGTAATCTTGAACTAATATATTTAACTTTTTTTTCTTAACTACCAGTCATTTACCATCTATAGGACTTCTATATAAAAGGATAAAAATTAAATAAAGTCCTCAGTGTACAATCTGTATCAAGAATTAACAGCAACAATGCAGCTATTGGTAAGATATTAATTACGTATTATCTGAAAGTTAATTGTTTGTTATATAAAATTAATTAAAAAAGACAATGCGTCTAATTACTGACGTCCTAGTAACCCCATTCATTTTGATTACAGTTTGTTTTATGCGGTTTGATTGTCGCCATCGATGCAACTCCCGGATTTGGTTACGGATTACATTCTGCTCCCGTGATACCAGCACCAGTAATTCCAGCTCCAATTTTACCCGCACCCACCATCATAAAGTCGTATTCAGCACCCGTATATTCACCTGCTATTTATAAAGCACCCATTTTTGCACCAGCCCCTGTTATCAAAACTGTAGCACCAATTCCCGTGGTAAAACATATTGCACCAGCAACGAGTTATGCAAGTATCACACACTATGCAGCTGCCCCAATTGTTAAGGTAATAAAAATTGCATGATTAGGTTGATGAACTCGACGAAAATATGTCATAAGTAGGTACTTATCAATATTTGCTTCTAAAAAAGTACACTCAATCGAGTTCTTTAATTTATTTTTTTTAAACGTACATTAATTGCGTGTTCGTGTTTGTGTTACATAACATAACGTGGTCATTTCAAAATTATAGGTAGTGTATTCATGCACCACACCTGTTTCCTTGTTGATTCACATTTACTGCTAAATTGCCTACATTGATTCTCATCTACCTATACCTTCATTACATTAATAATGTATTGGAATTTTTTTTATAACATTGGCATACATAAAATAATCAATACGATGAAATTAATGCAGATATTTCATTGATTTACAGACTATAGTGGCACCTCAACCCATCATCAAAAGCTATGCAGTAGCTGCACCTATACCAATCCATGGATTGCCATCATATCATCATTAAGTTTCTTTAATCTTATTGTTTACCAAGAAAGTAAATAAAAAATATGCATGATTAATAATTATATTGAAACTGGTTGATTGAAGATAAAAAAGAGGTCATTGACTTCCACACTCAAGGGATATATTTTGTTCCATATTTCAATGAACTTGGTGTGTACATTACTTACTAATCAATACCAACTTTTAAGGTAATTTCAGGACAATGAAATTGCTAGACATTTCGAAGTTAATTTACAAATTGAATTTTTTGCTACTATCTGAAAAAAATCAGAAGCATTGTTGATGTTAAAAGATAAGCAAAAATAAATAAATTTTATTAAAATAAAAAACATTATTGTTTATACAATAAGAAAGTGTCTGAAATAAGTAATAATCTTGTAATCGGAGTTAACTTCATTAGTAGCACTAAATGGAGTGTGTTGGAATCGGTTAAATCTCATTGTTGAATCTTGCACTTTGTGCAGATGACTTAGCGGAAGTTGAAACGTTATAAATATGAAATTAAAAATTTGAAAATACGGCGGAGAGTGAAAGTTAAAGAAAGCGCAAAAGACAATTAAATTAGCGACGAACAACTGTGATAAAAACTAAACAAGAAAAATAATGGGTGCTCAAGATAGTAAAATTATCAAATCAAATTAAATTTTATTTCGTTTTTGAAAATTTTATAATTTTAAAAATAAAAATAACCCTAGCACCACTCCCACTATTTACCATACTTTCAATATTTGCTTTTTCTTTCATCCATCATTTTTCATCTTTCCATTACTTCCTTCATCCGTTGTTTTTTGTCACTCTTCTTCCCTTCTTATTCTTCTTTTTGTTTCTCCATTTTTCTCTGTTTTGGGCCTCGTTTATCCACATTAGTCCCGCGTGCCTTTTTATGTCGTCTGCCCATCTCGTGGCTGGTTTTCCCCTGTTTCGGCTTTTTCCCCAAGGTCTCCATTTGCTGCGAATCCAAGTGTTTCTTTTGCGGTCTCTCAGGGTAATGCCCAACATTTTCTTTTTCATAGCTCTCTAGGTGATCTGTAGTTTTTCCATTGTGCTTTTCGTTAGTGTCCAAGTTTGAGCTCCATATAGCATTACAGGCATTACACACTGGTCAAATAACTTCGCCATTAACCTATGTGGGATTTTTCTTGTTTCTGAGGATGTTAGATAGTTTTCCAAAGATTTCTCACCCTAGTTCCTTTCTTCTATCTGTTTCGATCTCTGTGTTTTCTTTTGCCAATTTGGATTTGATGACCTAGATAGTCATATTTGGCTACGCTTTTAACCGAATCTTTTTTGCACATTGTCTTCGTTTTGTCAATGTTCATTTTTAGACCGATTTCTTTCGATTTTGTATTGAGTTCTTTTATTATGCTTTTCAGGTCTTTTGCTTTTTCTGCAACCAGGAGAATGTCGTCTGCAAATCTTAGGTGGGAGAGTCTTCTTCGTTTACATTTTATGTTTTCCCAGTTGCACTTTTTAAAAACGCCTTTCAGTGCTAGGGAGAATAGTTGAGGGGATATGTGTTCTCTTGCCATACTCCCCTTTCTATCAGAATTTCATTTGTGTCTTTGTGCAGCTTAACCCGGGTTTTGGCATTTTTGTATATGTTTTTGAGTAGATTTGTGTATCTTTGGTCAATCCTGACTTTTTCCATTTTGTCGAAAATGACCTAGTGTTCTAGAGAATTGAAAGCTTTCTCGTAGTTTACAAAAACGAGGTGTAGGGGAAGTTATATTCAAGTGCTCATTTCGATAAGAATTTTTAGACTGAGGATATAGTAGTTTGTGTTGTAGCCTTTTTGAAAAGCAGCTTGTTCGGATGGTTGATTGGTTCTTTCCTTAGTGTCCATGATTCCATTTTTTTGAATCGTAGCTCACGGCACTCTCCTTTTATGTCTTCTATGTTTTTCTATTCATCCCCACACATTCTACACGTTATCTTCGTCAATCATTCACAACATATTTTTCTTTTCTTTGTTTCCTGTTCTGAACCTTATAATCATTTTTTTCTTTTGGACTTTTTTCTCTGTTATGTACTGTGATATTTTTTCCGTTATTAATTGCCTATATTTCTCATTGTATTTACCTTCTTTTATTTTTGTTTTTTTTCTTGCATTTGTCTGTCTGTAACTCTTGCTGTTGTCTGTTTTTCCATATAATTTCCTCCCTGACCTCTTTTTATTTTTTTCTTTGCCAATCTTAATTTATGTGCTTCCACTTATTTTTAACATTTCCACAGCATCTCATTGTATCCTTTCCTTATCTCAACGCTCTCTTTTCTGTTTAAATCCGTACTTTTTGATTTTCATATCCTCTTTCACTATATAACCCGGTGTTCCTTTTTCCAGTTCTAACGTCCATTCTGTATCCTTTTCGTTTTTTTCATTTCTTCCATCCCTAAATTTCTGTTTCATGTAACATGACGCTTCTTTCTAACCTCTCAAATATTTATCATCTTTTCTGTAAATCTTTCCCAAATGTCATTTTATCAATCCTTCTTAGTTGCCCTACTATTCTATTCCTTTTCTGCTCTCTAATATGCTCTCCATACTTAGTGTCATATCTAATATTTATCTATCTACTTTTTCTAAATCTTTTTCCAATACTACCAATTCCTTCCATTTCGCCCTCCCCTTTTTATTGCTTTTCTTACATTTTTCTTGCATTTTTCTCCAACTGTCTTTCCAAAACTTTTATCGTTTTTCTCACCTTTTCTTCATTCTTCGCTAATACTGCACGCCATTTTTCTCCAGTTATTACTCCTTCTACACGATGTTTTTATAATTTATCTTCTTTTTTTTTCAATCTCTTTGTTGATTATGTTTTAGAATGCATATATTATCAATCACCCTCATCCTTTTCTAAATCCTGCTCGCCAATCTCATGCTTTTTTTCTATTTTGTTTTTTAATTATTCTCTTTCTACTTTTTATTAACATATCTTATATTCCATGTTTGTTAAACTTGTTCCTCTACAGTTGTTTACTACTTCCTTATCCTTTCATTTGTATACTGAGCATTTAGTCATTTTTCCGATATTTCTTCTCCTTTCCACATTTTTTTATATATTCTCTTTAATTATTCCCTAGTCCTTTCTGCGGTATATCTTTATTGTTTACACTACTTTCCATGCGTCCTTTCTGCCTTTCCTTTCTTTATTTTTTCTACTGCTTTCTCCATTTCTTATTTTCTATACCCTTTCTCTGTTTTTTATATTTTGTATCCTACTTCCTTTGTTTATTACATTTCCCTCTTCACTTCCTAATATATTCTTACAGTGTTTTTCTCATTTGACTTTTATTATTGCTTACATTATTTTTTATTCTTTTGCTTCTGATAATACATTCCGTGCATGTCTTTAATTATTGTTCCCTTTTGGCTATTATTTTTTAAATTTTTTGTTTTATCCTTGTCTTTTTCCTCTTTCCTTTCTCCCCTCTTTCTTATTCTCTTCTTTTTTCCTTTCCATTTATCCACTTTTATTATTTCCAATTTTTACTTTCATTCTTTTTTTTTCATTTCTTTTTGCATTCATCTTTTTTTTTATCTATATTTTCCTTTATATTTATTAGATTTTTATCTATATACGGAGTGATGCCTAAAAAACGCCTCAAATAGTAACTTTGTTATTTATTGTACTATTTGGAAGAATAAAATAATATGTTAAAGGGTTTTAAAAATACTATCGATTGCCGTGCAATTTTGAACACCCACTATGAAAACACCTTCTTCACTGAATATGATAACATAATTAAATAAACATTTGTTTAAGTTGAAGTAGAAAAATAATAAAAACTTTGTTTTCAATTTAATGAAAACTAATTTCACTGGCATTATGCAAAACAAAAAAGAAACGACATGCAAAAAAAGTAAAAAATTAACCGGTTTTTTATAAAAAAAAAGCTTTGGAGCAGTAATCTCCTATAAGCATAAGCTGTTTTTTTTTGTGCATAAGAGATGTAGAGAAAGAAATAAAAGGGTCCCAAAGTGAGGCAGTGGGTACTGTCGTAGACGGATAATTTGGTATTCATGACAAATAAAGTAGAAGCGAAAAGAGTAATAAAGTGTTTAGAGTACGAGTTAAGGAAGGGCACATAAGAGAATTAGTAAAAAGGAAAATATTTTATTATATAATTTGTAAAAAATTATACTTCGAACAAAAAAAATATAAATGTTAAACATATACACAGGAAGCAATGATGTATGACAAAACACATTAAATGTAAAAGATGCAATTTTATTGGAGGAAAGCAAAGCTCAAAAACTAAAACATGGACAAGATAATAAACACAAGCAATCATATGCGGGTGAAAAAATAGAAAAAGAAAAAGGAAGAGAAAATAATAAATAGATGCAAGCGAATCGTAGACAGAGGAAATAAGAACAGATTTTAGAGAAAAAGAGTCAGCAGGAAATCGAAGATATTAATGCAAATGTAAAGAGGATTTGTATGCGGAGACAAGGACAACCAAAATAAATATTAGTAAGGGAATAAAAATGAAAATGTAGAATATATGGGTAAAAGTTGGGACAAAGTATTTATTAAACAAGTATAGTATAGGTTTTTGCACCAAGATAGAGAAAGTTTTTTCGCAATTAAGAAAAATATTCTCTACTATGGTTTACACATTATTTTTTTAAATACTACACTAGAACCATACAATCTTACACTAAACATTTTTGTTTATTGTTTATTCAACAAATACCCATAAAAATCAGGTAGCCATGAAACATTAGAAATTATTTTCATCATTGACCAGTAAGGAAGAAAAACAGCTGCACAACTTGAAAATAAATCAATAATAATAATAACACTAATATGATGGTTATGTAACAATCTAAATTACTTCACCGAAATGTTGAGCATGACAAAAATATTGAGATGTTATATTTTTTCTTATTCCTAAACTTAAACCACAGAATAATAATAGTAATAATAAAGTTTGCGCATTTACTTTGCGTATACGTCAACGGCCATCTTCCTGGGCTACCCAATGAAAGTGAGGTTTACTAACTAAACAATAAAATTCAGGCTTTGATGACATTTGAAACTCTTTTATTGAAAATTAATTTAAACGTTTTGTTTGCAACTATAATTTGTAGCCCAGCAAAATGGCGGAGTGACTTAAATATTTCAAAGCTACCGGTACTGAGTTACGCTTCTGAATATTATTATTATTGTAGATCGCAATCCTTCTATAGGAGACAGGGAAAATAAAACTCTTTCAACTTCTAGTTACTTCGCGACGTTCCGGAAACGTTCCATTTATTAACATAAACATAAAAATGTAAATTCACTGGAATGTTATCAACCGCCTGAAGAAGGAAACACCACCGTTTATGTTAATAAATGGAACGTTTCCGAAACGTCGCAAAGTAACTAGAAGTTGAAAGAGTTTTATTTTCCCTGTCTCCTATAGAAGGATTGCGATCTACAATTATCAAATTATCAGGAGAATTCCCATTTTTCATTATTATTATTCTGTGCCTAAACCCTTTACGTGTTTCAAAACTGCTGTATGCAACTAAATTCACTAATAATAAAATTGAATTTTTCAAAGTGTAGTTGTTTAAGAATATTAAGAATTTTTGTAAACTTACAATTCTCTACTAAAAAAAGACTACAGAAATGATTTTTCACAATAAAAACATTAGAATTATTATTTTTTATTTTTTGGTAACAAAATGTTACCCAATAAAAAAATATCTCATTTAGTTTGTCCATATTCATGTCTCACAAATGTGATATTTCAGGTAAAATCTAAAAAATACATTTTCATTAAAATCACACAAATTGATTTGAGTCATATTTTTCAGGAAAAAAAATTATAGGACGCTTCCTTTTAGAAGGTTAATCTTAAAATAAGAAGATTCTTTGAAAGGTGGAATTCAATAAATATTAAGGGAACACAGCCGAAACATCAATATTTTGCTCTATAAAGTTTTCAAAATTTCTTATGGATACATATGTATTGTAAAAATAATAATAATTTTTTATTGTCAATTGCAAAATGTTAGTATTACAATTAAACAATGTAAAACCATTAATCGAACAACATTTTTCGAAAATTATTACTCAAAATTATTAAAAATGGGAAAAGAAAATACTACAAGAAACCTCACAAAACACCAATTCTATAACACAACTTACAATGGGCTGAAAATGACAATTGCAACTTCTTTGTCGATTCAGCACCGTCCTTCTCGTCTATATATAAATGGTAACGGACAACCATAACCAGAGAATAAGAACCAGATTTCAAATTCGTCATTACCAAAACGTATCACGTAGTACAGAAATGTTGCATCAGTACCTATTCGGCACTACCTCTTTCAGTAATGGCGTTCGTGTAAATAAATGTTTACAGTACTGGAATGTAATATATTGAATAATAAAACTCGTAAACACACGTAAGCAAACTTTCCATTCGGTTTAGATTTGATGGAGACTGGAAAAGCCATTAATCTTACAGATATTTTTATTGCTATTTAAAAGCTGCAGGTGTTACAGTCAAAGTATGAATAAAGTGGCATTTTAAAACAAGTTACAGATTATAGATAAAAAAATAAAAACAATTAAATTTTTAAATCGATAAGGTCGTTAAATGACAGCGAGATAGATAGATGTTTTCGAACGAAAGCGTGTCGCTGAGATTCTCACTACTTGTGGGAAATCAATATTCAAAATACTTAGAAGCATTATTTATTATTAATGTTTCAAGCAATAACTTTGACTAAACAAAATTAATGTACCGTTAAAAAACCGGTAATTACAATACCACTATTTGTACGCCTATTATTTATCAAATCGAAATATCCATATCGAAATCTCGTATAAGATTAGATTAGATGTTTATTTTGTTATTTACATTAAAACAAAAAATCGGTAAATATATAAACTTTATTCAATAATTACCATAACAAAATTAGAAAAAACAAAAAATATTTATAAAATTACAATAACTTGTTGGCTTCAAACTTAATTAATTTTCTTTTTTGTTTCTCCATCCATTGTCATCCCTCCATTACTTCCTTCATCCATTCGATCCTTTCCCCATTATCCCCTAACAACATCCTTCTATCTCTTCCTTCCACTCTCAATATATTGCATCCTTCTTTCATATTTTCCAAGTTCTCCCATCCATCTCTGCACAGCCTGCACAATCTATCCTTGTCCTTCCACCAATATTTATTTTCTCTTCCTTTATATCCTACTTTAAATCTTGCAATCGCTCTTTTCTCCTTCAGGCCTTTCTTTTTTATTATATAAGGTGGTATCCATTGTGTAATAATCCCACAATACTTTTCATTATATTTTCCTTCTTTTATTCTCAATCTTCTCTCTTGAATTTGCGTATCTTGATCTTTTCTCACTAACTCTTTTATCTCCTCTCTCGCACAACCACTCCTTTCATAGAATAATCTTCTTTCTCTTTCACCATATTTTATTTTTAAAATATTATTTTTTCCAACATTCGATTAATATTTCAATATCTTTCCTCTTGTTCATCTTTTCCTCATACCTCACCGCTTTTCATCCCGTTTCGGTTCTTATTTTTTATTTTGTTTCCTCTTGTACTATGTACCCTGGTGTTTTCCTATCTAATCCCAACATCCACTTCCAGTACTTTTTTTGTATACCTTCTATTTTCACCCATTCCTTCTATCCCCACACCTCTGCTCCGTAAATCATCACTGCTTTGACTATCCTCTTGAATAACCACCGTCTTTTTCAAAATCTTTCCCGAATAATCTTTCCCACACTTGTCTTCCTTTTTTTTCCAATTCTCTCTTATTTCCTCATTATCCTTATTATCGTTTTTTAGGACGTATCTTAAATACTTGTATTTGTTCACAATCTCTATTTCTTCCTCTCTCCAATGCCATAATACTTTTTTCCTCCCTTTCTTTCTTTTAAATTCCATGATTTTTGTTTTGTTTACGTTTACCACTAACTTTTCTCTTTTAAATATTTCTTTAAAGTTTTTATTACCCCTCTTTCATATCTTCTTCACTTTTTGATATTACTATGTCGTCCGCATACGCCAATACCCATACTTTTCTTCTTTCTACCACTATTTCTCCCACTTGGTTTTCTCCAAATCCTCTTCTAGATCTCCGATATATAAAGAAAATAAACACGGACTTAACGGACATCCTTGCTTCAATCCTCTTCCGTCTTAAACTCCCGATTTTCCCTCTCACTCTGGTTCTGCAACTCGTGTCCTCATAAATTTCCTCCACCACATCTATTATATCCTTACGGATTGCTTTCTTTTCATTCTCTCTTACAACAACCCTCTTTCCACCTTGTCAAACGCAGCCCTCAGATCCAGAAAATGGCGAACATTTTTTCTCCTTTCTTTACCAACTGTTTATTAATTAAGTGTTTCAGTACGTGTATACAATCAATAGTACCTCTTTCTTTTCTGAAACCCATATGGCAATCCGGAATTAATTTTTTTTCCTCTACTTCCCTTTCTAGCTTTTTTCTTAGAATCTCATTATATACTTTGTATCCTACGTTTGTTAAGCTTATCCCTCTGTAGTTTTTAATTTCCTTCTTATTCCCTCCTTTGTAAATTGGACATATTATAACCTCCTTCTATTGTTGAGGTAATCCTCCTTCTTTCCATATCCTTTCATATGTTTTTCTCGTTCTCTCCCTCATCCTCTATCTTGTAAATCTCTATTGCTTCTCCTGTGTCCCGTCAGAACCTTCCGCTTTACCTATTTTTAAATTTTCTATTGCTTCTTCTAATTCCACTTTTTCATTTCTCTTTCTGCTTTTCTTCTTTCTTTTAATTTTTCTTATGTTTTCGTCTGGTTCTCGTAGCAAACTTTTACAGTGTTCCTCCCATTTCTCCTCATTCATTTTTATTAATTTCTAATCTCTCCTCTCAACTCTCAAGCTTGTCCCTCGTTTTTTATTTCGATGATCTCTGTTTTCAATTCCTTCTTGTTTTCTTCCTTTCTGGTTTCACATATTTGTCTAAACTCTTTTGTTTTGCTTTTGTATTTATCTATATCTATTTTTCCGTTTTTCCACCTTCTTATCCCTCTTCTCATTTCTCTCGTACAAGAGAAACACGTAAATAGTTTAAAACTTTTGTTAGTAAATATTTTAATTTGATTGGATAAATTTAAAGTACAACTAGGGTGACTGTCATACCAAATAAATACCTGCTTAATTCAAACATTATTATGCCTGTGTTATTTATTACACTCTCTGCTCTCTAGTCGTGCACAAATACCACTCGCATGAAAAGTTTGGTTTGCAGTTTTTAGATTCTATTTTTACATAATTTTCATCTTTTTTAAATGACACTTTTCCTGTTGGATTGCATATTTAACTTTACTATAAAAACACAGAGAATTTTACATCGAACACCTTATATTTTATTTTATGTTAAAATAAACTATTTTATAACCATTTCAACAATACCATATTCAGTTTATATTACTGAACTAAATGGTTACTACTTGATGCTAGTGTAAATATTATTTGTTGCATTGCTTTTCTTAGTAAAAATTTATATATTTAATGTGATGCATTTTTTCGTTTTGACTTTCTAAATGAAAAATAGAAAAGGTAGAAAAAACAAAAATAAACAATTAACCTTTAAGCAATCTATTAATTTTGAATATAATTTTAGAGTACTTTGTAGGGTGATTACAGTTTAATGTTCGCTTGCACAAGACTTTAACGGCCCGTTAAACTAATCTAATTGAAGTGTTTTATATGTGCCTTGATAAATTAATAATCATTACAACTACCTGCAACATAATTATTACAAATTAATTTTATAAAATGAACTGTAAAAAATGTAAAGAATTTTTATTGATGAGGATACAGTTTTATGTTCAATTTGTAAAGAAAATAAGCATTTTGCTAGCCATGCTATTAATGAAAGATTATTTAAAAACAAGAATCAAGACAAGAAAGAAGATTGGGAATTTAATTCATGTAAAATAAACCAAGAGAAAAGAAATTTAGAAAACATTAATTTGACAATAACTTTAACTGAAATGATAAATTTATTACGTTCTATAAAAGAAGAAGTACAAAATATGAACGAATTATTACAATCTATAAATGACAATTTTTAAGATCTTAAATCAAAATTTGAAATAATTAATAAAGAAAATACAGTCCTTAAAATAACAATTTCGGACATTACAAAAGTTAATAAACAATTACAAGAAGAAAATGAACAACTTCAGACCTGACAAGATATTTTAGTGTATAATTTATTTGTTGAAAAATTAGCGGAAGCAGTAGAAGTAGATTATGATAATAGAGATATCAGTATAGCCCACCGACTTCCTAGAAATAAAGAAAGCAACTCACCTGCAACTGTAATAATAAGATTTACAAAAAGATCTACAAATGACAATTGAATGAAGAAATTTAAAATTAAAGCTGATCAAGTTAAAAAGAAGAATTAATGAATAATATTGAACAAAAATATGGGTTAAATTTAAACTTACATTGCAGTCATTTCGATCAAAATAAAAGATTTCTTTTTTCAATCAATTAACACCAATGACTTCTGAACTATTTAAATTTTTTAAAGAATTGGGAAAAAAATGGAAATATGCATGGATGAAAAATAGGAACCTACTTTTAAGAAAAAATAAAAATATGGGCCCTATAATAGTTAAATCTGAACTAAGTAAATTGAGCATAAAAGTCAAATATAAAATGGCCATGTAACATGCAATATTTTAAATTTTGAATAACTCGGAAAGTATTAGGTTTAGGTATAGGACATGTTGAAGAAAATCGAACGAATAATTAATTATCTTTATGAAAACACTAAAATAAACATACCATTCCATTTAAAAAAATTGAGATATTACACTTTTAATTTTTGAATATTCACTTCAAAATTTTGGACAGTCCTGTATAGTGTAAAATATTTCAAAATAATTAAATTGTAGCTTGACACTTCCTTTAAAAGTTTTAATCAAAAAAAACTTAAATATTGCACTGAACGTCTGAGAAATACAATTTTACTGACCATCTGCATTTCTTAAAAAGTTATAAAAAATTAATATTTAAAAACTGTTAGATATGGGTGAAATTCGATTATGCCATCATAAATAGGAAGAAAAGAAGCTCCGTAAAAAAATTAAAATCAATATGGTGCCATTTAAAAAAGATTAAAAGAATGCAGTACAGCACTTAGGGAACACCCTGTATACTTGTAAATAATTTTAGAAGATAGCTTAAGTGATTCTACAAAACATTCCCCAATGCATTTTTGCTCTAAAATTAAAAATAATGACGCTAGGGAAGAATTACGCACTAATGGAACACCCTGTATATCACAAACGAAAAACAATATCAAAAAATGCTTAAAACCGTTTCTAGGATAATATTTTTTTGTTTATTTGACACATTTAAGTGTCATTAGTGTTCATCATTTGTACGATCACTATTGTCATTCAGCTTTAGTTGTCACGATTGTTTACAGTATACCTGAACGTGTGGAGATAATTTTCATATTTGGCTCCCAGAACCAGTTCATATATTTAATGAGAGGCATCCGGACAAAACTGTAAGTCACGTGTACATCTGCGATTTAGTTGAAAAGTTTAGAGAAACCGGATCAGTCCAAAATAGAAAAGAGAAGGCCCCAAGATTACTGAATGAAGGAAGACAAATTGAGATTCTTGGACCCTACTGCATCAACTCGTCAAGTATCTTCAATGACAGGGCTGTCACATAAGTCGATTAGTAAGATATTGAAATTACATAAGTTTGATCCATACAAAACAGAAATTCTTCAAGAACTAGGAAATGATGATCCAGACCGTCGAATTGAGTTTTGTAAAATCCTGACTAAAAGAATTTTTGTTGAACCTAGACTATTAAAAAATATTTGTTTCAGTGATGATTGTACTTTTATGCTGAATAGTAACATCGATAAAGAGAACTGTTGGTACTGGAGTGATGCGATCCCGCATCGATTTAGAGAAGGTCACACTCAATATCCTGAAAAACTAAATGCTTGGGCAGGGATATTAGGTGATGCTTTAATTAGCCCTTTCTTTATACCAGGCAATTTAACTGCCGACGTTTATCTGAATATGTTGGAAAACACCATCGAATCTTTAATTGTGCATGAATTAGAGAACCAAAGAGACGACCAAGACTATCTAGCTCTAGACAAAGATTTTGTAAACGGTTGTAGATCACAAATAATAAAAATAAAAAGAAAGTGACGGTTCTAGCGATACAACCTAGAAACAAAAAAAGAACAAAACTATTTGGCTCGAAATAGTGCACTAAATGTATAAATGTATGGAAGTTCCCGTATTTGTAAGAGTTAACACAGCAGTGTCCGGCTTAGTAGGTGAGTTGGGGAGGTCTTTGAGAAAACTGAAAGAAATAAACTGCTGCGTAACGAGGCGCCACGTGCTGGGTAATAGAGAGAAATAAAACCGACCAACAAAAATTCAATAGGTTTTACTTAAGGTCTACTACGCTAAAACGAACACAAATCAGAGAGACGAATATAGTCGGATTCACCGGGTTTTAGGTATGACTCATTGCAGTAAACTATGATAATCGACGTGACACAGTTTTCTGTTTCTGTAAATCAAAATATCAGCAAAATGCAATTGAGAAACGTATGTCGTGCCGTTTATTTTATGTGCAAACAAGAAAACGTACGTCGAATAATTTTCTTTGTTTACATTGTCATAACCTTACATTCGTACTTCAAGTTGCCACACCGTTTTCGAATTTTTTCATCTTTCCTTTATTCAAATCAGTATTTTTCAATACTAATCAATTATTATATCGAGGCAGATTAAGTAAGTAGATGGTATTAACAATAAATTAATGATTATTATGATAGCATAGGAATAGTTGCAATGCCAAAGAAATTAGAAACCGAAGCAGTCATTATGACTATTTTATGCGAGAACGTGACAACGGTGCTGTATTGTTGCCTTTCACGTCAGTTATGCAGGTATTTTATGAATTAAAAATACTGTTTCATCTTACGGCTTGATTCATTATAGCGAACTGCAGAAGCATGTGGCGTTAACATAAATACTGTATCTCCGATTAAAAAAAGAAATTAAGTGAAGGAGAACGAAGAACCTGTAGTGCCAAAACAAATACATAGGAAGTCAAAGTCTTGTGACGTTGATAACTTCGTGAAAGATGTGGTTAAACGTACAATTTATAATATCCATAATAATCGTAAGTATTGCTCAAATTAGTTTTTTTTTATAAGTAATTATGAATAATATAGGGCAACATGTTACTGTTGCAACATTGCAACATGAAATTGCTACCTCTGGTGTATTCAACTTTAGCAAAAGTGGATTAACAGAACTCTTACATAATATTGGATTTTCCTTTAAACTTGATGATGGCAGACGTGGTTTATTTGAACAAAACCACATTTCAGCAAGTCGTGTTAGATTTTTACGAGAATATTTTACTGAGAAGGATCTTGCATTGTATGACCCTGTATATATAGATGAAACTTGGATATTTAGTAGAGGTTCACCAAAAAGGAGTTGGCATGATGCTTCTAAACAAAGCATAAAGAAAAAGCCACTTGGAGAAGGCAAAAGGTTTGACCCTGATTTTATACTTACAAGTAATAAATTAAAATTTGGTTTTAGGTTTATTGTTGTACATGCAGGAAACTGGAACGGCTTTATTTCTAATGCTTCACTTCTATTTTCATCTAAATCCCCAAAAGAAGATTATCATGGTGACATGTGTGGAGATTTGTTTAAGAAATGGTTTGAAAATGATTTGATACCAAATTTAACAAAACCTAGTTTAATTATATTAGACAACGCCAGTTACCATTCAACACTAAAAGAAAAAATACCCAATGCTTCCTCGACCAAACATGATTTGTGTACATTTTTATTAAAGCATAATGTAATGCATGATCAAAAAATGTTAAAACGAGAACTTTTACAATTAGTTAACGAAAATCCAAAACCGAAAATTTATTAAGCTTGCACTTAGAAACGGCCATAAGATACTAAGATTACCTCCGTATCATTGCCAATTTAACCCAATCGAATTAATTTGGGCTAATTGCAAGGAGTACTATAATAAAAAAGTTGGAGAGTTGAATTCACAGTACACCGATGAACATGTACGAGAAGTGTGGAAACAATCCCTCGAAAGAATAGATGGTACATATTGGACGAAATGCATTCAACATGCTGAAAAAGAAATGAAGAAGTGGTGGGATATTGAGCAGCGGTTTGAACTTGTGGAACCCTTAATTATTAGTATAGGTTGTAATCAAAGTTCAAGTTCGGAATATGGGGCAGATGAATCTGATTAGATCGGATCCTTTTTAATTAGTTTTATTAACGTTGATTGATTTTGCGTCACAATACAGTAACCACTCTGAGTAGATAAAACTGTATTTAAATCAAATAATTGTTAAATTTCAGTTAAATAGGTACCTCAAAACTAAACGTTGCATTTAACACTAAAGTAAAATTATTTTAAGAAGTTTTATACGTGGACATCTTGTTCGCATACATTAATGTAACATTTCCAACTGTACAAATATATAAATAAATTTTAATTATTATAACTTCCCACAACCTTTATTCAATGACACAATTTAAAAAATGAAGAGAAAATCAGAACATTTCTGGTCGAAAACATATTTATGATTATTTGAATTAGTTTGAAACAGCTGATCAAACTGAATTGACAGATTACACAAAAATTTACAGTAGGAATTATTTATTAGTTACTACATACGAGCCTGAATTGATCCATACAATTTGTAGCGATGAGTCATACCCAAAACCCGGTGAATCCGACTCTAGACATGTAAATATAGCAAATACAACTTAAAATACTAGGAAAAACTGGGAGAAGTGAGAGTTTCGGTCGCATAAAGTACGTGCGTTGGCAACAACAAATTTATTAGAGTTTGCAATTAAATATGTCTAAATTCAGTTAAGCTATTGTTTGTTACACCCCAACTTAAAGTTAGCGTACCAATTTAAGATTGGTGATTAAGGAAACTTGACGTACACACGTCACTTACACACTGTGACTTAAAAACTAGAATTAAACTCGGACTAGTATGGTAAGTAGCTTTCGCTAACCCAAAGGCCTTTGGTTTTAGCTTCACCCACTTTATTGAAATTTTGATGAAGCTAGTGAAAACAAAACCAAACGTCGGTGGATGGAGTTTACCCCGAATAAAAATTTGTTTATACACTAGGGATTCAAACCGCTTAATATCACATGTACGTGAGCTCCAAACGCATGCAAAGTGAATAAGTTTCTTAAACAATAAACTTAGCTGTGCACTGATGCATGTAGTTCTGATAAGGAAGGTTCTTGCTAACGACAGCAGTTGACAGCTATTAGAAGATGGGTAGCCACACAATTTCTCGGAAGAGGACTAGACGACGAAGCTCGAAAAGCAGATAAGTTTCTTCGAAATAGCAGGAACGCAGCGTGAGCGACTATCAACCGGTGTAGTACAATCGGCCGTTGCAGTTTGGAGATCGGCGACACCGTGGTAGTCGTCAAGTTTTTATAGCGAAGGATTCCCAATTACTTGTTCCAGCACCCCCAGGAATTATCCAAGTGGTAATATACGAGTAAAGTATAAGATCAAGACACGTGCTAACGCATACGCTGTAATTAGAATTAATACAACCACGAGACCAACAAAAGAAATAGCAAAAGAAATCACTTACTTCGAAATCGGTCGGATTTATATTTCCACACTAATTTAACTTGGAATTATTGAAGCCATATTTATATTTTTAATGTAACTTTTAGCTTCGTGAAGCAGGCCGACAACCGCCCAATAGGAAAAAACTCACAAAATGTCCGCCCGTCGTCTCGATAAATTTTGTGAATAATCGATCTACCAATAAGAAAATCGTAGCGTGCGCGGTAAATTTGATATTTGTCGCAACGTGCAACTCTTGCGACCTACATTCGGGTTCTAGCAATTTAAACCGTAACAATTTGCTGCACTTCCAATAAGATAGTGCACCTTCTCACTATGCAGCCACCGATGTCGCTAGATTTAACTCTACCAGTTTTTTTTCTATAGGGTTATCACTTGGTGAATTGCCTGAAGCATATCCCGCTATTAGTAGAAGAGCATTTGTCAAAGTTCGGGCAGAATTTCAAACTAGGCTGTATTATTGTTTACAAAACCATGGAACTCACTTTGAACATTTACTTAATTGATATTTTTAACAAATTTGTAGATCAACAAAAACTTTATTAAATTTTTCATTTAAGGCAAAGTTTCACAATTATTGATTCTTTCTGTACAATTACTATTTATACCGTTGCATAGCATTTTTTATAAGCTTTTCAATAATTATCGCAAGTAGGGGTTTGCTATTTAAACTCTTTTAGTTGGGGTTGATGAGGGTGAGTTTTCTTTTATGTTACATTAGTTTCTCTTTCCTATCCTAAAACAGTTTTAAGCATTTTTGATATCATTTTCGTTTGTGAGATATTGCCCATTGTAAGTTTTTAAATTGACATACTGTATATAAAAATAAACAAACAAAAAGTAAAAATAAAAAAATTGTTTTGAACTTATATAACTGACCATTACGCTCAAGTGATAGGTATAAATTGAAATCAAAATTAACACAAAATTTATAAAACATAATGATGGTCATTAAAACAAATTATAAATACAAAAAAATTCGAACTTTTTGAACTAGACCATAATTAGAATAACAAATTTAATTATTGTATTAATGTACATAACTATTTTACTTTACTTACTAAAGAAATAACAGAAAAGTTTAAAAAGCAACAGATACTATGTTATGTATGTTAGAAAAAGAGACAAAATTGGACATAAACTCAAAAATCAACCATTTAATAAAAATTACTTATATAAAAATTACAAAAATATAAAATATAATGACCACACTAACTTATATATGACTAATTTAATGACAAATAGCTATCAACAATTTGTAGGCTTTCCAACAAGGGTTATATATAGAAGCAAGGAATGCTGTATTGATCACAATTGTTTTTGAAACTTATATAACTGACCATTACGCTCAACTGATAGGTATAAATTGGAAATTAAAATAAACGCAACAATTTATAAAAATAATTACCATATAAAACAAATAATAATTTCAAAAAAAATTTTGAACTAGAATAACAAGTTTAAAGGCAGGTTAAAGAGAATTCGGTGTTCGTTTTTGAACCAGAATCGTAAAACTATCTGATTTTAGCGCCCAGGGGTGTTTATTGTAGTGTCATTAAGAAAATGTCACAACGAAAGATTCTTTTGATTTACAGACAGGTAACCTACACATGGCTTGTTCAGTAATTTGTTTAGACTATTGCCAAAGATTTTTTGGATTCCGTTGATTTTAAAGTATAAAACATCATTAGATTTTATTTAATGGCAATTACTTACGTTACTTAGGCTTTTTATTGCTTTCGTTAGTTAAATAATTAATCAATAATTATTGTAACGGTTGTAGTTCACAAATAATAAAACTAAGAGAGTGACGGCTCTAGCTATACAACCTAGAGAAAAAAAAAGAAAGAACAATATTTGGCTTGAAATAGCGCACTAAATTCGTGGAAGGTCCCGTATTTCTAAGTGCTAGCGCAGCAGTGTTCAGCTTAGTCGGTGAGATGGGGAGGTCCTTGAGGAAACTGAAAGAATTAAACTGCTGCGTAACGAGACGCTACCTGCCGGGTAACAAAGAGAAATAAAACCGACCAACAGGAATTCAATAGGTTTTACTTAAGGTCTACTACGCTACAACAAACACAAATCAAAGAGACAAAAGACATATAAATATAGCAATTACAATTCAAATATTAGAAGAATCTGGAAGAAGTGAGAGATTCTGTCGCATGAAACTTGCGTTCATTAGCAACAACAAAATAATTAGAGTTCGCAATTAAGTATGCCTTAATTCAGATAAGTTTTTGTTTGTTACATCTCAAATTAAAAGTAACGTACCAATTTAAGATTGGTGATCAAGGAGACTCGACGTACACACTTCACTTACACACAGTGACTTAAAAACTAGGATTAAACTCAGGCTAATACGGTGCGTAGCTCCCGCCAACCCAAAAGGCCTTTTGTTGTAGCTGCACCCACTTTACTTACAACGTCCCAGTTCTGAAGGAGCAAGTAAAAACAAAACCGAAAGTCGGTGGATGGAGACTACTAGCAATAATTTGCTTATACAGTAGGGATTCAACCGCTTAATGTCACATGTACTTGAGTTCCGAACGTATTCAAAGTGAATAGGTTCCTTAAACAATAAACTTAGCTGTGTACTAATGCATGTAGTTCTGATAAGGAAGGTTCTTGCTAACGACAGCCAGTTGACAGCTACTAAAAGATCGGTAGGATTTCTCTGAGGAGGATGAGACGACAAAGCTCTGGAAGCGGGTTGTAACCTTCGTAATAGCAGGAACGCATCGTGCGCGTCCCACAACCGTTGGAGTATAATCGGCCGTGCAGCTCCGAGGTAGGCGACAAAGAATTCCCAATTGCTTGTTCCAGCTTCCCTCAGGAAATATCCAAACAGTAAAGTATGAGTAGAGTATGAGGTCAAGACACGTGCTAAAGCATACGTTGTAGTTAGAAATTAACACAACCACTAAACGAACCGAAGAAATAGCAAAAGAAAACACTTACGGCAAAATCGGTCGGATTTATATTTCCACACTAATTTAACTTGCAATTATTGAAGCCACATTAATTATTACGTGTAATTTTTAGCTTCGTGAAGCCCCGACGACCGCCCAATAGATAGAAAAAATTACAAAATGTCCGCCCGTCGTTTTGACTAAGATTGCTAATAAATCGATCCACCAATGAGAAAAATCGTAGCATGTGCATTAAATTTGATTTACGTCCCGATCTACGTCAGGGTTCGAGTATTTTGAATCGTAACATTATTTAGCTCTATCTAAAGTACATTTTTTAAAAATTTTATTTAATTTGAACCTGTAAGAATAACTCAGTTTCTACCTAAATAAAAATAAATAATTTTATTAACAATCCGTCCTACATTATATTAATATTATAAAAAAAACAGATTGGAATAATTTTATTTTCAAGGGAACATAAAGTTATCAAGATACAAATAAACAAAAAGTATTCAAAGATTATAATAGTATAAACAATTTCACAAAAACAAGAAAATAAAAATATCAGAAGAATAAAAATAATAGAAAACACCTATCTATCTTTTAGCAAGTTTCAATACTTACTCTCTTCGCAAAAAGAATAATAAATTTATTTAAAAACAAAATATGCGTCGGGCTATTTCCGGAGTTACTGTTAGTTTTAAATTCATTTATCTTTGAACAAATATGTTTTAATACAAACAATAATTGTCCTATGTTTCACATAAGAGTATTGCCTATTTTATTACAAAAATCTAAGGAACTTGATCATACTGAATACGAACTATTTTATTAAGTCATTTTAATTAGTGAAAATTTTTATTTGTCTAAAGTATCATTATAATATCATTCGAAACTTATTGAAAATAAATAAAAAAATGATTTACCAAAACTACTATTTATTAGCATTTAATATTTTGTATAATACCCATTGTTATCAATACAACCGTGTACCCTCTATTGCATACTATTTACAAGTTTTTCTGTGATTAGAGTGTTCCTTAAAAATTTTCACGTATCTGTCACTGTCGCGTAAATTCTATAACGTTTCGTTCTCTCCACCCACGTTAACATGTTCCTATTCTTTTACTGAAGCTGCTCACAAATTTTCAATGGGATTGAGTTCCGATCATTGGGCAGGCCATGCTAAAATTTCCACTTTTGCATGATCTTCAAACCAATTCTGCACTATTTGTGTTGTATGAACTGAGCTATTATCTTGCACAAAAACACTTGTTGTCATTTCATTTTTGGGATACAAAGCACAGACAACACAACACGTCTTTCAGAATTGTGATGTAAGCTGCTGCGTTAAATCTTGATGATGTTATTTTCACAATTTTGCCAGGACAGCTCTTACACATCCATCCCCAGAAACCAGTGTTAATTTGTCTACTTCTTCTTTTATTTAAGTTGTGTCTGGTTCAGTTTTGTCCCCGTAATTGAACAAGAGAGTCCTGTAACGACAAATAGGTTTTCTCATCCGTAAAAATAACATTTGACCAATCCCTATGAATATTTTCGTTACAAAATTGTAACCTTCTTGCAGCATGTTCTGGCAACATCAAAATTTTTCTGGCGGGTTGACGCCAATAAGTTCCACCATCATGTAGTCGTATTATTATCGTTATTCTACTACACAGTCACCTCAAACGTTCTTTAATTTGAATCATTCATTATCAGCCAACTCCATGATAACATTATCTTGTGCCGATGTTGTAACGTGTGATGCTCCTGGTCGACCGGTAGACAATTCTCCAGTTTTATTGCGGTGAATCTAACAGCTTACGGTTTGTCTCCAAATTACAAAAAAACAACACAAAAATTAATTAAACCTAGTTATATAATCTATTACAAGCTATATTGGTTAAAATAAGGCTGAATAACTAAATTACTTAATAAAAAATCTATTGTTGTGTAATTCTGTTTATAGACAAACCCGTCCTCGGTATCCTAAGAAACAATCTCTTTGATCCATTTGCCCAAGCATTTTAAAAAATCAACTGAACTGTTTTATTACACTTAACCGCCAAAAGTATTAAGCAGAATTATTAATTTTACCCTTATACAGGGTGTTTCATTAATCAGTACAGAAAATGAAACTGGAGATTCCTTGCAAAATTTAAAGGGGGGTTTAACATAAAAAAAATTTCCTTAAAGCCTCCCTGAAGAGTCAGACAATCTGTAGCAATGCTAGGTAGCGTTAACGGAAATTTGTTCAAAAGAATAAGAGCCTGTATTCAAGAAAATGGTGCCCATTTTGAACACTCTCTGAAATAATATTGTTAATTTAAATTAAAATGATAGTTAATAATAATATTGTTATTTATGTCAAACTTGCATACGCAACTTATTAATTAAAATTCTGCAGGTTCGCTTAATTTATTTTTTGGTGAAAAGTATTGAGTTTACGTGAAATTTTTAAGAGACAAAAAAAGTTTTTAATTGAATTGGCCCTCCAAAATTTGAATTTTAAAATTGAAAAAAAATTAGTTAAAAAGTTCTGGTAAAAAACTCTAAGGGGTAGTAAGACTCACCCCTTGCAGAGAACAAGGGTGAATAAAATTATGAAATTATGGAGGCTTCTTGGTAGTAGTATTGGAATGTTTAGATTTCTTTTTTTTATTTCAAGTCATTTCAGAAAAAAATCGATTAATGTGAATTTTTACACATCTTTAAGGGGCTGTAACTCTTCAGGAGAGGCTTTAAGAAAATTTTTCTTTATGTTAAACCCCCTTTAAATTTTGCAAGAAATCTCCAGTTTCATTTTCTGTACTGATTAATGAAACACCCTGTATATGTAAACATCAACAGGATTTTTTAAATACTCCCTTCCAAAACTAAAACAGTGTAAAATAGGTAATCTTTCAAATGACTAATTTTATATATTTTCGTTTTGAATGAAATCAGACAATTAGGAAAAGCTATTAGAATAATGACACTGCAAAGAAAGGATTTTATTCAAATTTTTTGAGCAGCGATTAAAAGCAAAGATTAGGTAAAGGTTAGGTCATCAGTATTTAATAGGATTTAAATAATATCTTTCTAATTGCGTTTTCTTTATTGCTACACTTTACTTCTTTTATATAATACATTTTTAATTGTCTTTCTTTATTATTGTTATAATATATGTTACTTTACTTCACTCGTTTGTTATTTTCAAATCTTGTAATTATACTTTAACTACATTAATTGCAATCATTTCTGATGATAATGCAACATTGAATAAAAATACCCAAACACAAAAATAATGAAAAATTGTTATAAAAAATAAAAATTATTCAAAATCTATCCGATGATACAAAAATATTTTAATTCGAGTGGTCTTAGATTTTAAATATGTCATGTCGTTTTTTGAAATTAAATTCGTAAACTTTAATGTAGTTTCCTAAGCATATAATTTGATATTTGTTTTTTATCTCACATGGAAACAACAGTAAATAATGTACTCAAAAACCGAGATTCACACGTATATAATTGAAATTAACAAGCTTTTAGTTTTCAATATGTGAAAAGTGAATAAGAAAAAGTAAAGAATTTACTTGTTTTCCCCTTAGACTGTGGTAATACCCTACAATTTGTACCTAAACATGTCCATTTTCACTGACGATGACTGTACATCTCCAATAATTAAGTCACATCTAAGATAGAAAGAACATCTAAAAATTTGACCAACAAATTGAAAAGACTAATACACATATCTTATAACCTTAAACAAATACTAAATTTTGAAGACTTAATAATTGTTTATAAGACTCTTTTTCAACCAGTACTAAATTACGGTATAATAGTCTAGGGTGGAATATTTTTTTCATACTAAAAAATCTAATTACACAAAAATCGTATGTAAAATAAATTTAGGAGTTCCAAGAAAATATATTTTTCTTCTTCGCATGACTAGAATATTTCCTGTTTGTGAAAACATATCCTTCAATTAAAATTTTTAAACTTATTAATACACTACACCTTTATAAATTATTTAAACTTAAGCCCAGTTGTACAATCTTTGCCTAAAGTTAGCTATGGTTTAATTTTTAAGGATACAATTGAGGCGTGTTTATCAAACACAGCAGATGTTCAAAAATAAAAAAAAAGCAGGAGACATAAAAAACAAAAAAACAGCTTAGGTGGCTTATGTAACGGTGTTTTTAAAATGGTAATTCCACAGGTTTGTTTTATTCATGCAAACAAACATATTTTTCATGATATGAACTTATGTTCTGTTTAGCTTTTCTGATAAGAAACAAAAAACTAATAGACATATGAAATTGTTGGGAAAAATAAAATTCCTCTCCTTTGTCCAGGATATCGAAGGGGAGGCCTTCAAGAATTTTTTGGTAATATTTTTTGTTTTTATATGATCGAGATAGAGGCAACAAAGACTTCAAATTTTCAACTTTATTAGATGGAATAGGAATTGGGCCAATATATAGAGGTAGTACGAAAAGGTCAACTATAACTGTCTTTTAAAAAAATGATACTAGGGCCTGCTTGGTAATCTTTATTATTTTGACGTTAATGTTGATTGCAGGGTTAGGAAGCTTGAAGAAAATTTGGATATTGCACTTTTCATGTCAAAGAAGAAATCTTGGGTCATCTTTATAAGACAAAATGGACTTGGTTTCTGCCTAGCTTCCATTATTACTTTATCCGACTTGACTGATATTTCTACTCTTTTCAGACGTCTCTTTATGTCTCAATCAAGGTCAGAATCCACCATTGCTAGTACATGAACCGATGTGTATAGAAAATGAACCATCACGTAGTTTTTATTTTGCCCTGAGCAACCATTACTAAATATTCCTATGTTTTGATTGTGAATGTTGTTTTTCAAATAATGCAAAATCATAGAGGCTACCTCATTTGCTCCTTTTTTGGCTTTGCTTTCTAGGTAGGTATACATTTTCACCTCATTAATGCCTAGATCGTGGATTCCAAAAACGTAATACCACAGTTGTCGAGAGTAAAATACGAGATTTGAAAGTATGTGAAAGAGATGAAGGTTTTGCATCAAGTCAAAGCTTATGCACATTACTTCACCTGCTTGAGGTTTTACTTTATATTTTCGTTTCATCTCAAAATATTCTTCTGCCTTTTGAAGATGTAGCTGTTTTTCCCTTTCGATGTTTACTCTTTCTTCTGGCTCTAGATTCAAGCGAATTATACTCTGCGTAAATCTATCACAATCCGCACAAATGTCGGATCTTGGAAACTTAAATTTTATATTGAAATGTGTTCTAAAGACCTTCCAATATGCTTTGTAGGGTACGTTTATACAAAAATGTTTCAAAAACAAAGTGTGCATACTTTTAAGAGTAAGACTTTCCGGCAAGTAGCGGCAATTAGGGTTTTACGTCGGGAATAATGACAATGCCGTGCAGGAAATGTCTGAATATGAGCTTTAATAATGCCAGTTATATATTCTGGATACTTATTAGGCCTGTTTTTATGAGAACCTTTTTTGTCCATTGGTGATACCCACTGATATCATTAAGGAATCCTTGATGCGCCTGATCCAAGCATCTTTTATTCCAAACAAACTAAGAAAAGCTTCTTTGCAGACCTTTATTTCCATCTGCTTGGTACGCAAAATGAGCCCCATGTGCTTTATTAATCGTATTACTTCTAGAACGCTTTCTTTGGATTTGGTTCATAGAAATCAGCCCAGCTAAATGTGAATCTTCGATATTTTTATTACTGAAGTCGTTTAACTGTGGCAATATAACCTGCCTTTGCTCTTCGCAAATTTTATTAAAACATATATTTCTGCAACTGCAAAATTAAGAAAAATAGTGAAAATTTTACTTAATAGTTGAACACAATGTTAAAAATGCTATACCTGCATGCTTCACTAGTTTTACAAGCTGCAATCAGCGTTCCTTCGTGACTGGTATATTCTTTACCCTGAACTTTTAACTGTTTAATCAGACATTCTTTCTTAATCGTCTTTTCTTTTTCTTTGGACACTCGGTACTCACTTCATGTTCATTTGCCGTTGTTTCCACTATTTTCTAATTACAAAAGCACAATTCACAACACGTAATAAATTGGGACTTACGCTGTTTTTGCCAAACATGCCTCAATTGTGACAACAATTATCGTCTAGGAAATTAAACCAAAGTTAACTTAGGCTTTAGTATCCTTTAATAGTTCATTAAAACATATAAACTAAACATATTTGTCATAAAATAGTGACCAGATACCCCACAGAACACAATTTAGAATTACGAAGAAGGTCAAAAACACTTGGACAAAAACAACTATTTAATAACCTTAATTTTGACTTAAAATAACTATCAACAATACCTTATTTATACCAAAACTTAAATTATTTTACTAACTGATACAACTAATGGATTAACATAGACTAATACTGCAATTCTGTAGTTACAAATCGTAATATCGGAAGATCGTATCTTATGATTTGATCGTAACCAAACATTTCACATATCGGTATTATTTGCAATTCTTTAACTCTATCAAATTTTTTAAGGCATTTACGACAAACCGTAAATACTTACGAGAATCTCTAGCTTACAGCAACACAAAAAATTGCAATTTTTTACTCTACAATCTTACGAATTTGTACACAGAATTGCAGGCTAAATCATTCCAACAAACTACAAACACAAAAAAAAAGACGAAAATAAGATATGTCTAAATAAAATTACATTATGATTAGTTTATTATTATTTTTTATTAATTTTATGTATTCTATTTACCTATCTGTTTGATTTTTAAATAGTTAATAATTTTGATTTCTCTCCCCCCTTCAACACAAGCTTGCTTTTGAAGGGTTAATTCCATTACAAACATTATGTATTTACATTTTATTTAAACTTAAAAATAAAATTAAAATTAAAATGGAAAAAATTGAAAAAAATTGAAGTTATAAGTTGTAATCTTCGCATTAGTCAGAAATATAATTTATTAACCATATGATGTTCATTGAAAGTACAAGTACAAGTTTATAGTACAACCATATTATGCTATAATATAATCACCTCTGTCTCTGTCAGCAACATTAGTGAATAATTTTTTTCTTGATAACCATGTATAAGTAAAAACAGTTTTGGAAGATGTCGAAGGTACCCTTCATATAGGTACGTCAAACGACAAAGACGTAAAAAAATAGAGAGCCATAAGTCATTATATGTGTAACACTTGTATAAAATATAACAAATAAATTTTTAAATTTCTTTTAGGTTCATGAAATTAAATTTTAATTCAAAAAAATAAGTAACCATTTGTCACAAAGATTAGAAGGACGTATTTTGAAGAATGCGGAACGACTATAGCTAAAAAAACGGAAATCAAAATTAGCTTAAAAAATGTTCACATTGTTTCTCGCATTTAAGCGGAACAATTAGCAACTAATCGTTACAACATTGTCGTTGATTAATCCAGGAAGATAAATTTAATTTCCTAAAAAATATAAGACGATGTACGGAATACTAATTAAAAAGTTGTATTAAATTACAATTTAAATGATAATTTACAACTTTCTCGGGAATATCGCATTAATTATGCGACAAATTCTTACGTATTTTCTTCTCTTACGTATTACATAATTTTTAAATGATATTGATACGCTACAGGTTTTTTATAAATTATTAATTTATATTGCTAATAAAAAATACTACATCTAATTAAACATTATATATCACACTAAATTATAAATATTATTTAAAAATATGATTTTAGGTGTGGTTTTTTGCAACACAACTTGTCAACCTCAATTAATGAAATTTTGTAATTAAGTGCATTTCAATTTGAATTCATAACCATCACTAATTATTAAGTAAGTAAATTATTAATTGTTTGTTTATTTTAAAGCACATATTGTATTGGAATTGTGTAGTTTTAAAAAAATGTAAAGATCAATGGAATTTTAAGTTAAAGTGCATAATATAAAAAAAATCGGTATTGTTTAAAAATGCACTCAAACTTGCTGAAGAAGATAGATGCAGAGTGGCGTTGAAGAATTCATAGTTCACATGAGACTATTTACAAAAGTCTCAATTTTTTTTCAAATAGTTCAAATATATTTCATTATTTAAAAACTTTTTTTTCTTAACGATCGTATTTGGGTGTCACAGAATCTGTAATCACAAGGCACGTGTTTAGATTTCTTTTTAAATTCTCAAGAGAAGTAAACATTTTCCAAAAATATTAAAAAGCCCTTTTTGAGATAAGAACCAAAGTTTTCTCCTTAACCGACTGTATGGGAATTTGATCAGTAATGATTTATTTTATTTTCGTAAAAACGGTTAGTTATCCCTTAAACAGTTACATGTTTTTTTGTTTGGTAAAATAAATGATGACTAGAAACTGATTTTGTGTCCCAAGATTGTCATTTATTAATTTTGGAAAAAAAACTAAACTATTTAAAGAATGTCGGAAAAAATGCGTACCAAAGTAGCAAAAAATTAGTGATGACATCATCACTTATAAAATTTTAGACTTTCTCATTAAAAAATTCAGTGTAACTAATCGAGTGCAGGACGTTTGAATTAAAATTCTCCAGACGATGTAACTCAAGTACGTTCCTAAAGAAAAATGATTGTGTATCTCTTCTCTTAGCCCCAACGCAAATAACCTCAGGATGACAGACAGTGGTGTCAGTAAATAAATATGAGTGATACTAAAAAATCGAATTTTATTAATCGGATAAGCGACTTTCTTACTTTTCTGAATAATTCTGACCATACAAATTATAGTTCTTGACTTGATAAAGAAATGGCTTTTTACATTGATAACTTAGTCACGATTCTTTATTGATTACTAAAACATAGAATCAAAACAACTTTCTCGCCACTGGAGAGAGAGTTCTAATTTCAATATTAACTATGACGATTAAGTCTGGTACGACATCCAGTGCACTAACTTTGTACCATCGTAGAACGTTCGTATAGTAAACTACTAGTAATCAAAAATTTTACAAAATATGGTATAAACAGTATTAGTGTACTAGTCGTACGCGTTACATTACAATAGTAATCATAAATCGCATGTTGTAAGTTTGCAAGAGATTGTACAATAGCATAAACACCAAGAATCACTCGATAGTTGTTTCGTCGTTTTGAGACTTTTAAAGAGTGAGATAACCCAAACGCAACTTTAATTCAAATTAATTTCGATAGTGTTACGTTAGCACGAGTCAAAACTACATATCGTAAAACTTATCAGTCATAATTGTAGCTTTACACTCAAGTTCTCTTACTTCTGAAGAGTCCCAATAGACGAAACATCTGTCGATTGATTCTCGGTGTTTGTTTGCTATTGTTCAATCTTTTTGCAAATGTACTGTATACGATTTAAGCATTTGGCCGACGCTTAGTTAGTATTAATGATAAAAAACTTGACTGTTTAAATCTGCTTACATCATCGGTTGACAAATTTTTGATTGCTAATAAATTAATGGCTATTCAACACCGCTTAAACATAAGGAACGACGAGATAGTTAGGGTCACCACCTATTGGATGCCACGCTCCCAGGTTAATCAAAATGTAATATTTGTAGAAATCTGTATAGGAAGCCGGATGTGAGCTTTTCTAAATTGCGAAAAAGGTAAACGCATTCTTAACGCAATACTTGAAATTTTTGCCAACCGAATAAAACAGTAGCCAGTGATAATTAGAAAATTGCGAACGGCATCTACCTACACGAGCTTTGTCTTATTTGAGGCTCATCAGTGTAGGGTAGCTTGAAGCTAGAATTACTGACTCTGGTTTCGTTTGTTTGGGACACATCAGGAGTGACACAACTCAAGTGTAAGTTTACAATTGTACAAGATTCAGTTGACGAATAATTCCCTAGGTGGATGTGCATCATATACGACGAATAAGTCTGATGTTAGATCTTGTGCTACAAACTTATAATATTGTAACACAAACGAATAATAAACTACTACTAAGAATTAACAAGGTTGTTTTAGCCAACGCTTAGTTGGTATTAATGATCAAAGATTTGACTGTTTGACACTGTGTAGTGGCTTACTATTTGGACTTGCAACAACAGCATAAAATTGTGGCACTAGATGTTGCTCCAGACTTATTCGTCATAGCAATTAATGTGGAAAATACATGTTTTAACGTTTGTAATAATATAGGCTCTTGTACGTGGGATAAATGGTGAAAAAAGAAGAAGATAAGCCAATAGAGGTGAGAACAAAAAGAGATAGAGAAGATGATGAAGAAAAAAGAGAGATAGAAAGAATGAAAATATAGACCGAAGAAAGTACAGATAAATATAAAAAATAAAGAAAGAATAAGGAGCACTAGTTGAGTTAGAAGTGGAAATAAAAAAAAAGCGGAAGAGATAAACAAAACAGTAAACTAAGAGGTTTAAGAAAAAAGATAAGTGGAAATAAAAGCAAAATGGCGAAGAAAAGTAATAGAAGAAAAGAAGAGGAGATGTTAAGTATATCAAAAATAAAATCAAACTTTATACGAATGTAAAAAAAGAAAAGCGGAATATCTCAGACTGATTGAGGAAGGGGTAGAAGAAATAAAGGTAAAACTAGGAAAATAGAGAAATAATTAGAAAAGAGGTAGATGATGTTATACAAAAGAGCGAAAAACAGCAAAAAAAATGGACGGGTGAGACTTAGTGTGAACAATATAACAATACAGGACAGAAGATAAGAAAAATGATCAGAAAAGCTTTCGAAAAAATATGGGATAGTAAAGGATTTTTGGTAAGATAAAAAAATCATAATAGGTATGCCCAATGTATAAAGAAGGAGATAAACGCGGGTTATAAAATTTACCTTGAAATATTAAGAGCAAGATTAGGGAAAGAATTAGAAGGAAAGAAGATATCACCAGAATGGAAAATGTAATTCCCAAAAGGGAGAGAAACAATATACAGTATATGTATTTAACACATAATTAACAGAATAAATAAAGAAACAATACGAGCAATAGAAAAATATATAAAGAAACGAAAGGTAGAGCAAAATTAATAGGGATGTTAGGGAAAGAATTTTGTCGTGAAACGAATTGAAGTAAAGATCCCTTTAAACCCAACATTGTTCTCAATGTATAGGAGATATGAAGGAATAAAGTTAGAAAAGAAAAGGTAGTATAATGTTGGCATCTGCAGACGATAAAAAGAGAGATGTACGAGTTGTAAAGAAGTATTTAGAGAAAAACAAGCTAAAGACTAATATAGGAAAAACAAAAATTATGGAATTCAAGAAGAAAAAGAAAAGAAAGAAAGAAATAAAATAATGTAGGGGAGAAGAAAGAAACTGAATAAATTTGGGCATGTGGGATACGATAATAAAGACATGGATCCAATAATTAAACTACAAGACAAAGGAAACACAGTATTAGGACAAGTATAAGGATTTGGAGAAAGAATTTCTAAGAAAAAGTACTTGTTTAACAAATTTGTAAAAAATATGGTAATGTAAGGAACGGAAAAATGGGGGTAGAAGGAATAAGAGAAATTGGAAAGTAGACGTTATGACTAGATAGGAAATCTTCACGATACCTAATAAAAATATTCCTAAAATTAAAAAATTAAGAATTTAAACAGGAAGAATGACATTAAAACGGGAGAAAGAGGTGGAAAACAGAAAAGAGATCGAAGGGCTGTACGAATGTTGGAAAGAGATAGAGGCTACAAAGGAAAATACGGCGAATGACATAGGAGGATGAAAGAAGGAATAGTAATAAAAGACATAGATAACTAGATGCAGCTAAAACGAACGAGAATTATACGAAATATATAACGACAAGTACAACAATTTAATAGTGGACATAATCCCAAAGTATTTTACAGAGAGAAAACGCATGAATAAAAAGGAAATGGTAGCCAGGGGCCCTATTCTCAAGATCATGCGATCAAAAGTCTTGGGATATATCAGTAGAAATTCATGTGATTTTAAAATATTGTATTCACAAACGAATTCGTGAACGATCTGTCGATTCTCATTGATCAAAATTTTTGAGCGATTACAAACGTCATCATCCGATATTGTGGTTATATTTAGTTTGATGAGTAGGAAAATAAAAAATTGGTGTTTGAAAAATTAGTTAAAAGTGTAATCAAGAGGACATTCGGAGGTGGAAGGAGTAGGAAAATTTGGTGGACTTTAGGAATGGATTATGAGCAATGAATTATAAAGAAGAGATACAAGAGCAGGTAATACTATTTTAAAAGAGTGTCGGAAAGCAGCTAAGAGACAGAAAATAACGTTTGAACAAGAAAAAGGGAAATTATACCCATGGTAGAAGAGGGTATGCAAAGAAAAAATTGAAAGAAAGAAGAGTGAAAATAAAATATAGAAGAAATAGTAAAAATAATTAAAAATACTTAAGTGGCGAAGAAAGAGCAAGGATTTGCGAGAGAAGGTATAATAAAGGACATAGAGAGTTAATAATAGAAAATACACCAAATTACATAAGGGAAAAGAACAGTCTATCAGTAAATAAAATTATTAAAAAAATTTAAAATTATATTTTTGACTACTTTTACTAGAACAAAGTGTTTTTTAATTCAAAAATATTAAAAATGAAATATTTATAACAAAAGAAAGTACTTACCCAAAATGTTCATTAATAAATTAATTCTGTAGTCTATCTACTCAAAAGTTTGTTTTTTCTTGTAACAACATTCTGCTTAAATTTTCATGAATTTTATCCGAAATGTGAATCAATTAAACCTAAGAATAGCCCCAAAGTAATTTTCCTTAAAATTGACAAAAAAAAAACTTTTTCAAGGTAATTGTGTTAGAGAAATAAATTTTTTAATACAGTCCAAATTTTGGAGCATTAATGCATGTTACAAACTACCTTGACTGAAACTATTTAGTTTATAATTTATGATACACGTGGTGATTATTTTTTAATTAATTAAATAAGTAATTCATGAAGCGTAAAAAAATTCGCGTTCTGGGAAGTAATTAAAAAACATTCCCTCTTGCTAAGTTTGATGACAATTCTCGTTGTTAAATTTGCTAGGATAAGTAAACTTAGGAAGTATTTAAATATTTGTTAATTGTACATATAATTACGCAGAATAGGTGGGTTTGCGTATTAATAG
The DNA here is from genome assembly GCA_030710515.1 of Abscondita cerata. Lineage (NCBI taxonomy): Eukaryota > Metazoa > Arthropoda > Insecta > Coleoptera > Lampyridae > Abscondita > Abscondita cerata. The sequence continues at coordinate 5,978 of JALBCR010000889.1, read as the reverse complement.
TTAACAAAGAATTGATTGATGGTAAAGTTTGCTGTGTTTACGCTGAAGCGAATGTTTGTTTGTATTAACACTTTAAGTAAAGATTTTTTTAATATACACCATCAGTCATAATTGAGAATACCAACAATATTTAAAATTATTTTATTTCCTGTTTGACCAATAGTATGTACCATTTATTATCAACATTACGCAACGAGAATTACTGATGATGACATTCAGACAAATACGGTTTGAAAAACGTAACGTTAGTCCTTGAAGGCAAATTTCAATCGTAAATAGAAACAATAAAACACAAAAATATAGTAATCTATTTGCAATATTAATAGTATTGTTTTTGAAACATAATAAAAAGAAAAGTAGTGACCAAAATTAGTTTAAACAATCAATATGCACAGAAGCATCGATTTGTTACTATTGTGATTAGTTGTCTGTTATAATAGACAAGCGCACAATTGTCGCACAGTATTGTAATAGGATTTTGCCGGTAAACTTTTGTGCTCAAATTTAAAACACAATTTACATTTTACGAAACCAAAAAAGAATGGAAAACGAATCGCGGAATACTACGAGAAGTGTATACACAGTTTCTGGTAAGATTTTATTTTAATAATTTTAATCTAAAATTCTAAAAAATACTTTTCTTTTTTTAGGTGATGGAAAGGACAATAAATTTAGTTTGTCAAATTTAGTAGGAATTAAATCAAGATCGGCTACGTAAGTACGCAATTTGTTATATATTATTTTTTAAAGTAATTTTTGCATTTTCAGGTACAAGAAAGTGTATTCTTATAAGCATTTGTCTATAGTGCTGTTTATTTTGGTCCTTATCATGTTCATCCTCTTAATAGTTTTATTGGCTAAATGTAAGTACTGTTTGAAAAGTTGTTACGCTTATTCTGCACAGAATTACCGTTGTAATTAATGATTTTTTTAATAGCGTAAACCTTGGTAACGCATTATAATGCATTTTTATGTCATTGTTCATTTTGTCGGTAACGTAGAGACGTACAGCACATCGAATTGTACAAACTTCCTTGATAAAAAAAAGTACATTCAAATATCGATATTGTATGTAAAAAGCGGTGGCCTAAACTTAATTGAGCGTGTCAAGCGATATAGATACTTACCTAATATAATTTTTACTACTTTATTGCTTACACAAAAAAATCGAATTTTTTAAAAAAATTTTATTGAACGAATTACGTGGAATAAGTAGCTTTACAATTTTAATATTATCTAGTTTGCAAATTTATTATTTTATTATTTTTTTGTTTCTATTATTTGCTTATAAAATATACTACAAATCGATTTTAATTAAAAATTTAATCTGAAAAGAAATGGAGATTAGTGGCGCACAATGCAAATAATAATAAGTACCATAATTTGGGGCTAAATTAATCATTCTATTTATGGTTTTGTTACAAAAATTTTATTCTTCGTTTTTAATCCCTCAATAATTGGTTCATCATATTTCACCAATTTATACTGCACAGATAAAACCAAAATAAATTCACTGATATTTCGAAGAAAAAATAAAACCTTACTGGTCAATTTCATACTTAATATGGGGCTAATTTAATCACATTCGTTGAACTCTGTAGAAATACGCTGGAACAGATGAAATGTGTATCAATTTGACCCCGGCGCTTGTGGGTATAATATTTCAAAAGTTTTTTAATTAGCCGGGTCAAATTGATCACACGGGGTGGAATTGATCACCAAGTAGGTTTTTGTTATTCTAAAAAGAAAAACCAGGAATAATTTATTATAATCATTATAAACAAGAAAAACTCTAAATGATTTATTGTTATCATAGTAATAAAGGGATATTACATTTCTTTGATATCAATGTATGCAACTTGGCCATCAATCTCTTCAGCCACAGGTTGTGACAGCACTGCTATTATATCGGTTTCCCCAATTATCAATTCATCATCAACTACAGCTTTGAATTGACGACGGGAATCGTTGATAGTTTTTAGTCCAACTATCTCAATTTTATTATCAGTTATATTTTGAATGAGTGTAACATATCTATATGTTGTTTTCTTCTTACTACCGCCTAACACTTTAACCAATAGAAAGGTTCCTTTTTCCATCCTCATGTTTTTAGTTGAAAAGTAATCAGTTTCCTCTGCAGTTTCCTCAGTCTGATCGTCATCAGAATTGTCATCCAAAACAGGTTCTGGTTCACTCTCTCAACTCGATGCTTCATTGGGTGCTGCTACACTTCTACCTGGTTCTACTTCTAGTCTTTGTCTTTTGATGTTTCGCCTACTAGGGCCAGCTGTGTACCGTTGTTGCTGAAGATAATTCACCAACACACTATGTACATGATTGTCCTCGACTGACTCTTCATCAGGTATTTTCTGTAAAACCCGTTCTGCATCTAATGGTACAATACCAGTGGCTCTGAAAGAAGAAATGAGGTTTTGTTTAATGGCACCGTCTTTTAATTTCCCGTCCATTTCATTAAGAGTCGTAGCCAAGAGATGGGAAAAGTCTTTCTTATCAATAAATATTGATGATGGGTGTGCTTGTTTTCACAGAGATAAAGTTGATCGCCAAGAGCTCTTGAATGCCCTAAAAAAACCCACATCTAATTGTTGTGTAAGATGAATCGAGTTTTTGGGCAAACATACAAAGGCAACATTGTTCTGTTAGCATAAGTTTGCAGAATTTCATCGGTAAAGAAGATAAGTTGTTACCCAACAACATCTTACGGCCTTCTAGATTTTGGGCATATAGTAAAAAGCAAGTTGTGAACCAATCAGTGAATGTTTGAGCATCCATCCAACCGTGGTAAGTTCTATTATATCTGGAGCCTGGTGAACAGCATCTCTGATTGCAACATGGTAAGCCTTTGGGCCCATTTTTCGTCCACTGTATCCACATCTTTTCAAATTTGTAGATTATGTAAGGAGGAACATAATTACTAAAGCCGGGCCGCACATTATTGTGGTAGTAGCACTTTTTGTTAAGTTGCATACTTTTTCCGGATACTTCGTGTCACATCGGAATAACATCTTTTTATTACCTGTATTATCTTGAAGATTTGTCTCATCGTAGCTAAAAACGTTAAATGGTGGAATGTCCCGTAAAGTCTCTCTTAACCCTAGAACCATAACCAAAATATTTCATGCTTATTACTAACGTACGTCAATTTTACGTATGCATCGAAAATCACATTTTAAATGCGAATAAATATATATAACTTAAGTTTTCGTTTCACAAAAATATATTTAATTGTTAATACATATTAAAAATATAAAATAAGAATACGAAACTACAAAACTTACCTAACACGAAAAGTACAGGTCATTTAATTTTACATTTCATCACTACAACTTCCACAAATTTTTAGTTGATGCTCGCCGCATATAGGTTTTTTACAAGCAAAACAAATTGTTGTTGTCATCCGTTTCTTTGAAGTAGGGCAAATTCCACAATAGGTCCTTCTTCCCAGGTTTGTTCGTTCGACGTAGGGACCGGGTTTGTCGTCGAGCACTTCAGCAATGGTGGATTTCAACTTGGTGGAGAGTTGAGGAATTTCCAATCTGTGTCGTTGCCATTGTTTTGTTAGTTGCTCTTGTAATTTGAGATAAAAATTTTGTCTACTGACAGGGGTTGCATTTTGATTTATGTTATTCTGATAATATACAATATACGAATTCAATACAGCTATATTCAACATATTGTAGAAATAACACAATGGCCAGCGTTTCGTTTTTCTGTTGCAACATTTATTTTGACTCATTTGGTCAAATGTGTCAACAACCCCTTTACTACTATTGTATTGCATAATAATATCAGATTTTTGGGTATCATTATCAATGCTGTTTAAAAATGCATAGTTGAGACCAACAAAACAATTTTATCTTCTTTTGGCTTATATGAAACAAGTGTCATTTTGTCGTTGAAGCCAAACATGGAACTACCGCAAGGACGCAATTTGGACGACTGTATAAATTCTAATGGAACTTCCTTTTTATTTTTGCGTAGGGTTCCAACTACCGTTAATTTGTAAGGTGCTTCTAATAATTCTTCTGCTAATGGAATGCTCGTAAACCAATTATCCATTGTAACGTTTCTTTTGCTGCCCCAAATGGGTTTTGTTAAATTTTTCACGTAATATTCAGAGAGCGGTTGTCCTGATGTATTTGTGGATTTTCCAAGATATGGACTTGCATTTATGACATATTTTGTCTCCACATCACAAAGCATCACAATCTTGATGCCGTATTTGTTAGGTTTATTTGGCATGTACATTCTAAACGGACATCTTCCACGAAAACCCACAAGCTGTTCGTCGATTGTAACATATGCACCTGCAATATAACTTTTTTACACACGTTGATAAACATTTCCCAAATATTTAAAATTGGGGCAAAAGTAGTGAGTTGTCGTCTTTCTTCTCTTGTTTGGCTATCATCAAATCTTATGGAATTGATTAAAAATTGAATCTGTCTTTGCTCATCGTTGCTTTATATCTCGAACCAGAATATGATGGATCAAACATAAGGTCTGCCGATAAATGATTATCTTTTAGAGCTGCCGACAAAATAAGTAAACCTAGTAACGCCTTCAATTCTGGTAGTGTAACATCAGCAACTGTAGCTTTTGGCGTCTTATATTTAGTCCGCAATTCCGATATTTTTCATTTGTATGTACAAGTATGCAATCCAATATAGCCTCATTTATAAACATATCAAAAATGTCAATGGGTTCGGTTGACTTTGTGGCTGAGGCAGACGGTCCTGCTTTTTCTGTAATAATATTTCTTTGTGGTACCTTTCTTGCTTCGTTGTAAACTGGTTTAGTATGCCATTTATATTTATTTTTGCCGTAAAGAAATTCTGCATCAAAATGAACTATGGGGTTTTCTAACGTTGTTTTACTGACTGAATATTTGATTTTTTCGGCATTTTGGTTTTTGACGGTCCCTTGTATTGAAGTAGAATGTGCGGCAATTTTGGACTTTTTCTTTAATTTTCTCCACATTTTCCAAATCTGGTATAAAATCTGGATCACTAACACTGTTATTACTGTCTGTGTCTGTTTCTATACAATCTTCTATTTCACTCCCCGAAAATTCACCACTACCATTTAAAATATAATCTAATTCTTCATCAGTATAGTAGCGCTCTCTTTTACGTGACATTCTAGATGACGCTATTAGAATTAATTAAACCTTTCTGTACAAAATTAATAATAAGTGTCACTCAAAAGGTTGCCTGTATTACTAACGTACGTAAAATATACGTGCACACACTTAGAAATTGCAACACAAACTTCAAAATATAGAAAACAATTTACCTGTTTTAGCATTTTTTGTATTAAAAGGGGTAGGGATAGCATTCCTAGGCGCTTAAGCGGATTATCCCTTTTACCTGAAGTTATGTTACATTCTCTTATTAGTACACGTAAAATTTACGTACGTTAGCATTCTAGGGTTAAATCGTCAAAGTAATCTGTTATTGTCTTCTTTGAAACAGATGCCCGACATTGTTTTATATTGGCAGCAACTTTCTTAACAACTGCATTCTTATGACGCTTTAGCAGCGAGTACACCCAGTCGTTACCTGGTAGAATGTTAGTGAAAGAGCTTACAGTACGGCCTCTACTCTCCAAATAGTTTTTGGCTAAATGTCTCAGGTCTTTGACTTTGAGAGGAAATCCCCACCCCCCGCAATTACTAGCAGCAGATAGAAACATCTTCTCATCTGTTTCAGAAAATGCTGTTTGGCATTATTGTACAATGTTCCGTAAGCTACATTGAACGATGAAGAAGTTCTTCTCAAACTCCACCCATTTTCTGTGATTCTTTTCAAGGCTTGCTCTACAGTATTCAAAGAATAGTTTTTATATTTCCTAGCACCAAGTTTCCTTTCGTAGTCACGAACCACTGTTAATCGAACTACAATAATGAGAAAACGCATTGTAACATCATTGTAAACAATAGGACATAATTGATCAGC